>BMAO01016702.1:0-14909 GCA_019973975.1 Trichonephila clavata
AAATTTAGTAAATAAATCTGCTAAATAGGTAAGTCTAGTTTCCACTTGATTAAATTTTTTAATATTAGTCACGATCTGGTTTGATGAGAGCCACTATTCATATCAGCCACCATTTACACCTTATGGCCCCAAATTATTTTTTTGCAGTCGTGGACCCCTTGTAGATCGTCATAGACCCTGGGGTCTAGATAGACGACTTTGGGAATCATGATTAGATGAACTAGGCTACACTTAAGCAGGAAAGAATTTTCATAGGATTAAACATATATTGCTCCTGTGAATTCAAATGGCCTGTAAGACTGGAAATCTTAGAAAATATTTTCAGAGAGAAAATGTAATCATGCAGAAACTTCATTAATATTTGTTCTTTAATACGCATGTATGGCATTCAAATGGATACACTAGTCTAGCTTTAAGGAAAAGGAAATTTTTCTTAAGATTATCATTAAATTAACGAATTCAAAATGGTCAATGAGAATTCTTTAAAAAATTATTTCCTCCTTTATAAACATTTTATTTTTAAATACGCGAATTATTTTATTTATGAGCACTTGCAATATTTCACCAGCTTACAAATTCACATTCTTTGAAATGTGACATGCAGTGAAAAGCTAGACGGGGAGGGTAATTGGGCAAAAGAAAAAAAATCTCATCTTAAAAAGTAATATTTTAAGAAAAGAGTCACATATTCTAGCAAATATAAGATTTTATTTGATGAAAATTCTTTTCATGAGCGCACGTTGCTTGCTTATTCAGAATGAATAAAGCAACTGACATTTTACAGAATTTGCAACTATTGAAACTTTTATTGAAAGTTCAGATCATCAGAGTTCCATTAAATTTCTTACTCTCGTCAGCCTGAATATATATTTTTTAAGAATGTAACATACTAAGAGTTGGCTACCATGCTGATTAAAGGCTAAATTATCGCACAGAAGGTTGTATTCATGGACAAAAAAATACCATACTGTGTAAGAAACTTTTTCTAAAAAAATAAAATGTCACCTTTCATGATTTATTCAAGACTAAAAAAGAAATATTAAAAATGAATAGAAAATTTTCCCTATAAATTCCCATTTTTTGAATATGTATTATTTTTCTTTTATAGAAGAGAGAACAATTGCATGCGACTGAAAAGTTTTTTGGTTTAGAGAGCAGATATAAAAATATATGTATATAAAACATTTTTATTATTCTTACTCTCTCGAATAAAATAAAAAAAATAGCTATTCTTTTTTACTACAACATTTCATTCATGAAATAACATAAAAAATAAATATTGTGAAAACTTTTACTTAAAAAATATATAACAAATATTTTTTTTTCTGCCTGGGAATGAATCAAGGCATTTTGCATTTGAAAATATTTTAATATAAAACCTTCTATTGTTTTCTTAAAAAATAAAAGCAGAATTTCTTATTTCATTTCTGTGTTTCTTTAGAAAAAAGAAATCCTATCTTTTGTCTGTTTTTAAATAAATACGCACAGTCAATTTATAATTAAAAAAAGATTACAATTTTACACACTTTTTTCCGTAACTGTTTTGTTTTATTTTAGACATTGAAAAAGAATTTCTTTACAGAAGAATTTTTTTGTTGTTGTTAAAATTAAAAGATTTATTTATCTCGCCTTTTAAGCTAATATATCCCTAGAACCTCCATAATTTTAATTTGGTGTGCCTTGAAAATTTTGGAATAGATTTTTAATTCTTTAATTTTTGAGCTGTACTTTACTGTACTTCAAAACCTAATAAGTTATATATTAAAAATTAAAATCTCTTCATATTAATTAAATGAATTTAATCATTTTATACAGTAAAAAAGGGCTTTTTTTTGGTAATTAAAAAATACACCTTATTTCTAAAGAAGGTGTTTCTACACCTTTCTCTTATTCATGTTCACAGATCATGTGAATTTCTTAATTGAGATCTTTTAAACACAAACTATTATAAACTGTTTTACTTTTTTTTTTTGGCATGAGGGCGTATTTTGCTTGTGTAAATAAAACGTGCTCTTTATTTAAAAAAATTATTGTTATAGATTTAATGTAAGAAATTTAATTATATAAATGCAAATATATTTGAAGGTTTTTTTAGGCAATACAAAAACCCGAATTAAACGAGGACTATAATTTTAGAAAGAAAATTTCTAAATCATTATTAAATTTGCAACGTTGTAATTCATGCATCTCTATTTATAATGTAGCATTTTTGAATTTTTAAAAAACATTTCATAAATAATTAATTATTTCTTTTACTATATTAAAGGAAAGCTCATTTAGCATTACGGTACAGGAGGAAAAAAGGTGAAACCACATTTGTGATGGTTTTGAACGGGTTTTTTGAAAATCTACATCTGAGGGATATTATGAGGAGGTGTTATGCATTTAAAAAATCCGTTTTCGAACGATTAGACTAACAGACTTGAAATTTAGAAAATAGGCTTTCTTCTTTTGAGTAGAGATCTGTTAAGAACTGGTTTTCCCTGGAATGGTCTCCTTAAGAGTTTTATGGTTTACAGAGGTATTAAGATAATTTTTTTTATCCATTAGACCTACAGACTTTAAGTTTGGTAAGCATGTTTCTTTTGTTGAGTAAAGAACCGCTAAAAAATGGGTCTTGAGGAAATCCACTTTGTACGAGGGAATTACGGAAGCGTAAAAGATAAATATACTTCCGTTTAAGGTATTCAAGTCGTATCCTTTTTTAATCAAGAGACGAAATCCATAGGAATAATTTTCAATATATTAAAAGCTTAATAATAGGACTACTTAGGTAAAAGTAACTTTAAAAAACTATATATAGTTATATATAGTAAAAATTTGCAACAAAGCAGCCGGATAAGGGCTAGTATTATTATGTTCATTTACGTTTTGTTATTTTCTTTCTGTTTGAATATATTTCACGTGTTGGATTAATTTCTTCGATATTAGATGAAAAACTCTTTTAATGCATGCAAAATAAAAAATAATTTTATGAACAGTACTCTCTACTTTCCCTACAGAAATTCAAGTTAGGACAAAAAAAATCTTCGGCCCAAAAAATGTTTTTGTTGCACACAGTTAAAATACTGCTGACCTGTTTGGCGAAAGAGAACTTTTTGTTCTATTCGGGACTGAAGAAATCGTCTGTGGCACAGACGTTTCATGGGAAAACCTTTTCGCAAGTTTTCTAAAATTGATAAAAATAGCGGTCGCCATTTCTCTGAACCCTCTTCGTGTCTCTGCGTAAGTGCTGCAAGCTTCAGATGATAAAAACTCACTTTGAAACTTATAACATAAAAATATATTGGCTTTGTTTATCGGCAGGCTTCTTAGCTGGGTATTTTTATTAGCCCCACGTGAACAAGTTATGTAGAGTCCACCTAGAATATCTATATTGTCCATACTTTTTCGCGTTTTTATTTCTTGTGCCATGGGTTTTATAAAACATACATCTTGAAATCTTGCGCTATTTCTGGGCTATAAACCTTTGATAAGGAGGAAAAAACGCAAAAAGTACAACAAAACCAGTAATTTAAATCGATAGTTACAAACGATAAATAAAATAAAATAAAAAACCCCTCATTTAATGGGGTTGTAACGACCCCGTTAAGGTTTCTTTTATGAATAATGTAATTTTGTTCATTCTTTTACATTTTATCTTCCCTTATATTGATTGATTGTTTATTGATGACTCCCTTTGAAGCAATTCGAGCACTATTGGGATCAATCCCGCAATAGTGAATCTTGAAAAACTAATGAGTATGAAACCTGTGAGCTGTCCCTTCACTCTCGAAACTTACGCACACGCCAACGTTTGGAGTTTGACCTTAACAGATTTAACTCGCATCAGCCCGTATATTACGGCAGGTCTTTAACAGCATCAGTCAGTGGCGTAAGGGAGAATATTAGGGTCCCCATGCCAGGTCAGGTTTTGAGCCCCAAATCGCATTTTATACAGGATTGCAAAACCTTAACATAACATAGACTTTGAGCCCCCTTGAATACTGGTGCCAAGTCAGATATTGTTAAGGATTAAAAAACTATAACATAGGCTTTGAGCTCCCAGAATCCTGGAACCCAAGACGCGGGGTGTACGTTACGCCACTGGCACCAGGACTCGAATACTTGCACACTCCAGCTCAGATATCATCTTCGTCACTTAATCAGAATTATGATGTCGTCACCAATAGCCCTTGTGTTGTTTAAGAGTGTGAAATAAATCTAACTAATTGGGCATGTGCTTATGACCACACGGTGGAAGTGAAAACTTTTGATTTGTTATGGCAAGAGAATCCAATTGTTCGGATGTGCTTCGTTTTCTTTTACGACATTTTCACCTGCGGGCGCTTAGTTTTCTTTTTCTGGCATATTAATCGGTGATTTGTTAATTTCATCCATTTTCTACAAAAGAAACGTTTAAATAATTATGCGTTCTGATATTTAAACATATATATACAGCAGAACGTCATTTATCCGAACGTTTATTATCCAAAGCGTCAAATGTCGAACCAAAGTCCGGATACGTTTTCCGAACAGTGCAATGCTCAATAGTTGCTTCCTGTTAGGACAAAAGTGACGGGAATTTCAGTTGTGTGATTTGGTAAACTTCTGCGCGGAGTATTAGGTTAGTTTGTTTCCAAGTGAGAGGGTGTATACGTGCTCTTTTGTTGAGTTTTGTTGATACAGAAATCTGGATGGTATGCGATGCAAAAGACTGTGGATTTCAAATGCTAAATAATGACGAGATAGTGACTTCCGTGCAAGAAGAATCCGACCTTGTCGACGATAAAGGATGAAGACGAGGACAACAACAACGAAGTAGCTAGGGTCCATCAAATGCTGCCCCTCAGGGGGCTCACCTTCTTTAGGTGAGTACGGGTATCCCGAGGTACCCTAGTGATCTTTTCCTTTTCCCACGGGGTTTACAGTCTTTGGTGAACATGGGCTTTACGAACCCGGGTACCCTAGTGATCCTTCTCTATTTTTCGACCCTCTTTCTTGTCATTCAATTCATTCTTTCTTTCTCTTCCCGTCTAGACCACAGATATTAAAACAAATGTTTGGCGCAGTATAGCCGAAATCGGCTCTTACGCCATAAACCCCAAAATCACTCACTCACTCACACCCATCAAATGCTGACGCGTTTCTGCGTTAGAGACAGCTATGGAATGGTACGAACAACCATCAGAGTGCTGTCCTACTCAACTACTGCTGCTGGAGAGAATCAGGGACCTTGTAGCGAATAAACGAAGGTGTACAATAGTACAGCGAAAAGTAAGTGATTATTTTCCACAATCAAGGTAAAATTGCGACATTTTGCATCTATTTGGCTTTTTCTTCAAGCACGTTTCCCACATGAGATGATTTTCAAAATTCGTATAACATCCTGTTTCATATACTGAACGTATCGCATTCGGTTTTTGATTATCCGAACAATCGCGTATCCGAACGGTGTCCGGTCCCAATGGATTCGGATAAACGACGTTCTACTGTATTTAGATACATACATATATAAGAATGCATAATTATTTAGTATGATTTAAGTGTCACTTAATCTAATTATATACAAATATTTATATATAAATTAGTTATGTAGATTATATTTATATAATATATATGTTTATATGGTACTTTCTCACTATCACTACAATCAATACCAAGATAACTCGCCAAGTTGGAAACCTTTATTTCCCATGTGTCGTATGCGCTGAATTGGCCATCATGTGCTTCCTTTCATATAATGTTGCCAATACCGTTGCGATAATACGTAAGTACCGTTCATATAACTTAAACGACGCCGTATACTATGTAAGGCTAGGAAAACTTATGCCCTGAGAGCCGTTTACTTTTCTTAAAATGCTCTAAGCAAACAAAAGAAGAGGGTTCGTTCTTTTTCACAATCTCTTAGTTGTCATCACTAACATAAAAAAAAATATGGTTAGTTTCTCGCCAAATATCTTCATCAAAAATTCGATTTTTAATTCTTTGGCACTTTTTGCACAACCAAAAAAAAAAAAAAAAAAACAGTTTCAATGTTTGTTTCTTATCTTCGATCTCCTGCATGAGAATGATATCTCCCCCCCCCCCCCGATTATTTTCGCTTGCTGAAGTTAAGCGGAAGTGGGCTTCAAGACACAATAATATTTTAATAAAGAAAATAAAACTTTTTTTCTTCACAGGAAAAAATGTGCATATATTTTTAACTATTTAACGCTCCTAAAAAGTTTTCAATTCAAAACTAAGCTAGCTTTACCGACCCGAGCACGATTGCCGACTGGAGCCGAGTAAAACCGCTGGAGCAGCCGAAGCAGACGCTTGATTTAGATTCACTCTTCAGCAAAACACATTTGAAGAAGTTATGATTTAAAAAATCCAATCCAATCAAACATTTGATGTGAATGATATATTTTTCTTGCATTACTTTTTATGAATAAACCAATTTCGTTTCATTGAAAACGTTTGTATTTTATACCCTAAGTGTCAATGCTGTTCAATTCTACTCGTATAAAACGTTACATTCCCATGCCTGTTTTCACCCATAATTATCTAAATTTAAAAAATATATTAAATCAGTAAAAAGTTTATTTTTAATGTTTTATTCGACTCAATTTTTTTGTTCTTTGTCTTTCATATAATGCAACCAAAAGCTAAGTTAAGCCAAATAAAGCTAAGTTTTAGCTACCAAAAAACTTAATCAGGTCATCATTCTTCAAATTTTACATCTTAATATGTTATAATAATAATAATAATTATATATATATATATATATATATATATATATATAAAAAAATATATATATATATGCCTGCTTTCACCAGTAATGAATTAAATTTTCAAAAATATATTATACCAATGGAAAATTTCTCTTTAATTTCATGACAGATAGAAATAAATGTTATAGATAGTAATTTAAAAAAAATACACTTTTAACTGTCGAATTTTTTTTTACGATCTCTTGGGTAGTTTAAACTGTTTCTTGCAGAAAATATTCTGTTCTAACTGGTCTAGTCGAGTGCCAGATCATTTACCGATCTCGTCATGTGATCCTGCTTTTTTTGGAAGCTAATTTAACTAAACATTTGCACCGGAAATTACAAGCCTCAGAAAATAGGATTTCAAAGGCTTCTTTTCCAAGAAACCATAAATGTGAAAAGCGCTATGTCACGATGAAAACAATGCATTAGCATTTTATTTTGTCCTAATTATAGTTTGCTTTAAATTTATAATTTATGATCTACTTTCATTTATTCCCACAATTAATCTTATTTACCCTTTGAACATAATGATCTGTTTTAAGTTTATTTATAAATTATCATTGTTTCTACTTATGTGGATATAAATTATTACTTACTGCCAGAATTATCATTCAAGTATTTATTTCATTTTATGCGATTTCATTTTTATTTAAGAAGAATCCATATCTTACACGGGGAAAAATCGTTACTTTCTAATCATAATACATTTTAAAATTCTGTATTGTATCTGTCTATGTGATATACATTAAAATATGAGCAACATATCTATCTATAAAACCGACTCCTTTACGCATTACGATGTCTCAGGAACCGTTAGACCAACAGACTAGAAAAATGGCAGACATTTTGCTTTTACAGAGTAGAAATCCGCTAAGAACGGATTTTGCTAAACTCTCCCACCAAGAAGGTTGCGAGGGGTTAAAGGCGCATATATATTCCCGTTTTTAAACTATCAGAGCTCAGACTTGAAATTGAGTAAGCATATTTCTTTTGGTGAGTTGAGACCTAATTATGACGAGTTTTGCATGTATGGATTCCTTTGAGGGGTTGCGAGAAGTTACTGAGGTAAACAGGTACTTACGTATTAGCGTCATCACAGCCAAAATCACGTCACAAAAAGCGTTTTTCTTCAAATGAAATGCATAAGAAGCTTTGTTGTTTGATATTATGACGGGATTCGCGTGGTGCAATTTTCGCTGCGGTGACGCTAATACGTAAGTACCGATAAGTATATATATTTCCATTTTTGAATAATTAGACTTAGACTTGAAATTTGGCAAGTATGTTTGTTTTGTTGAGTAAATATCCACTGAAATAGAAATCCATTTTGCGGGAAGGGGTTATGGGAGAGTAAAAGATAAAAGAGAAATTTCTCTTGTAGAAATTCAAGTTCTGTCTTTTTTAAATTAAAAGAGGGTTATAAGAATGTTTTTTTCAATACAATCGAATTATTAATGCTAGGATATAGATATCAATAATTTATATACACATATAAAATAATACATATTTATGTAATATCATGAAATACTCGGAGAAGAGGGCGGATAACGGCTAGCTCATGATATATCTGATTCATGTTTGGATGAAGATGGAAAAAACATTATTCACTTTTTGAGGAGGGTGAAAAATTTCTGATTCATGTTTCCATGAAGATGAAAAGATCTGATTCATGTTTGAAATTAGTCGAATATTCGAACTGAACATTGCAATTCCGCTACGTAAGGCAAATCCATGATTACCAAATAAATTTAAAAGATATGACATCATGCTGATTTTCACATTTGATAGAATCTTTTCTAAGATAAAATGTTAACTGTTGCTCATAGATTAACTATACCAATGATCAGCAGCCAATAGAGGCATTCCACGCTTCCAATATAATATTTCATATTATAGAGAAATATCCTTAATGTATTTTTATTGAAATGCTGTAAGTTATAAATATTTCACTCGATATTGAAAATAATCATTACAGATCAATATATTCAAAAAGTAGAAAATATCTCATTTATTTAATTCTCCAGTATTTCATAAATGTTTTGCAAAATTTAAATTCTCAAAAATTTCTATGAGAAATAAAATTTTTTTTTTATAATTGTTAAATATTATATATGCGTTTAATTTATGAAAGGAAAAAATTTTTTTCCTTCTAAAAAAATTGCCTAAACCTGATGATATGCTATAAAATGTGTATCGAAAGGAATGAGCTAAATTCATGTGACGTCAGAGTCACATGATAAATGCAATTATGTGTGTCCAGGCAATCAGTTCATGAGCTTCATTATTGTAAATTTTTGCTTTGTATGGAAACTTTCTTTTACAAAACACATATTTGTTAACAATAATAATGCAGACAGTTTAACAGAATGCTCTTGGCTTAAAAATACACGTATAATATAAGCGTTTTTTGGGGGGGGGGGAGTTTACTCCTTAAGGATCGATTTTTGTATAAAACCCCCGGAATGGAAATTTTATGAGGAGTGAAATTAGTACAAGCGTTTACAAAAAAAAAGCGTTACTTTGTGTTCTGTGCATGTGCCAACTCACTGTCGGAAAAAAGCAGGAACGAGTCTCTACTTTTTCGTTGTTTTTAATTTTTGCGATCCTTCTCTTCTTACCGTAATCACACAAAAAAAAAAAAAAAAATTACAGAATCGGGAAAATAACTTATTTTGCCGTGATACTGTTCATTTTCTTTCTTAAAAGTCAACGTTGTTTTGCATTTTTTACAATTTTCTTAAAATGAGTCAATATTGATGCGTTTTTATGAAAAGAATTTTTCTATCGTTCTGTACGTATTTTTTATTATTGTAATGAATCGACACTCAGTACACAAAATATTCATATCTTAGTCTTATGGAATCCGTGATTTAAAATATAAAATACCAAAAACTTTTTTTTTTTACGATTTTTCAAAAATTACTCAAAATTTTAACTAAGCCTTTAATAACTTCGTCATTTATTAAAATAATCCCATGCAATTTTTTTACGTGTGTCTAACGTTATTATCCATGTTTTGTCCAAAGATTGAAAGAATTGCTTAAAAATCAGGGAATTTAAAAAAGTTTTGTGTTTTTCATCTGATACCCTTTTCTTAAAAGAATTCATTTACGTAGTATTTTTTTGTTTTTATTTTGAGAAACACTTTTAAAGGAATCTTAATACGTATTATTTTTATCCAACTATCATATCCACGAAATTGTATATTTAGTCCAATGACAAGTAAGAGTCTAATGTCATGTCTGACTTCAACAAAGGACACGTGATTATATTTATCATGTGACCGTCATGAATTGAGCCCATTCTTCATTACTTCGAAAAGCTACATTCTTTTTGAAGGAAAAACGAAATATTGTGAGTTAAGTGATTTTTTTTATCGAAATTATACACATGTAAAACGCATCACATATAATAAAAGTTTAAAGCTGTACGACCATCATGACTAACAGTAGCTCATTGAATATTAAAATTAATAACTGGTGGAAGTCTTCCTCCCAGATGGTGATAGACGTCGATGTACGAATTCATTAAAAAAGATTCTAAATCTTATATTGCAATATATTTTGAGCGAAACTCATTAATTTTTTCTACGTTTCAAATCCGCAATATATTTGAGTAATCGATTATGGTGAACTAGCATGTCCCATACATGTTTAATTAGTGAAAAGTCAAATGACATTGCAGGAGCAGGAAAAGTACCATCTGCACGGAGGCAGCCTAGAAATAAGCAAACTGCATAGACTTGAAACTGTTTATTGAAGAAAAAAATAGTGCTAGGAGAAACCAAACCTGCCGTGGAATGCCATTAGTCTATCTCTAGGCTGTTTAATATATATGCACGATGACTATAAGGGACCAACTACTTCCACACAGTCACTTATGGAATAATGGTTGTTTTTGTATGTCGGATTTAGGATTGAAGCCGCTGGACCCCGCTCTTCCTCTCCGGGAACTGACGGCCATTGGTTTCAAGATGGAAGCGGAATTTACCTCTTAACCAATGCGGTTTATCTATTGTGCACCCGAGCCCAAATAAGCTAGACGTAACCAGATTTTCTGGTTATAAATTTCGATCCTCTAGTGCTAAGGGGGCCTGTAGATGTTCGGCGCCCAGCGCCCGAAATGAGCTTAAATCGGTACTGCTCTTAACCAGTGGCGTAACGTACACCCTCGCAACCCCGCACTGCGGGGGCCCAAGGCTTCTAGGGTGCCAAAGCCTGACTGACGCCATAAACCTAGATTTTTTTAAAAATTCTCTTTGCATTTTTTAAAATCGAATTTTTAAGCGATTTTCCAATTGGCGATCTTAAGTCATTCACTGATTAGATATCTTTGATCCAATAAACAAACCAAAAACATTTGTTTTATTTGCTGTAATCCCGTGACGAGAGAGGTATACTTTTTTTCGCGAGTTTTCTTTTTAAACCTAAATTATTGACACAGAGATAAAACAAAAATCAGACTGAGAATTTGATAAATGCTAGAAAGATATAAAAATTCATCACTGTTATGAAAAACAGGATACCTTACATTAGCTGTATTGAGGGAAAAAAAGATATGATTTACTTTCACGAAGCTACAAATTGCCGTCTTTAGTCCCCCCCCCATGTATTTCATGTTCATTTTGCGAAGTTGCAAATAACGTACATCTGTTATGCTTTTTTCAAGTAAAATAATATTACGATACTTGGAAAAGCACAGGAAAGAATTTAAATGAAAATTTGGTCTAGGTTTATGAGTATTCAATCAAATGAAGCATAATGAGAGAAGAAAGCATAATGGAATGTATCAGTTTTTTATTTCTTTTTCATTGAATCATTTTTGCATAATACAAAGAACTCTCCTTATAAAAAGTTGCAGTATTTATATGCTAGAATATAATCAAACTTTAAATCAAGCTCATCCCAGGATGCAGAAACCAAGAAAAAGGTCTGTGATACTTTTTTTTCTTTCACAAGAATTTCACATCGAAAATTATTTTACAGTGTTTTAGCGTTCGTTTTTTTTTTCAGTTACCAGGTTATCTGTCGTTAGATGTTCCATTTTAATTAATATTATTAATTCTCTCTTATGTCATACATTTTTTACTTCGTTCACTCAGACTCCGGTTGATTTTGTATTCAGTTTATAAGTTTAAAATAAATATTTTTGCGTGATGTGTAAAGGTACATTATGTTATGGTTTGGCAATCCTTTTTTTCCCATATATATATGCACTTACTTGAAAAAGTTGGGTTCACGCATAACAAATCACTCAGAAAAGGTAAAATGTAATAGAAATATTATTTTTTTCTAACAATATTTCATGAATTTGTTTACTATTATTTAAATGTAGAGCGTGCAAGAATTCGTTTATTTTGAATTAAAACTACATAAGATAACAGGAGTTTTATAACAAAGTACATAAATCGTAGGCAGAAAAAGTGTATGTTCACTATTTGAAATATTCTTGATTCTTGAAATTTTTATCAACAAGCGTTATAGGTTAACCGAGTTTTTGCATTTCGCTATCAAGTAAAATAGCTTAAGAAAGTTGTGATACAATAATTTTAACGTTTTTGTGAGATACGAAGCAATTCAATGATATCAAAAATAAAAGGAAGGAAATTAGTATCAGTAGCGTAAAATCATTGTGAAAATATGGAAAGATGGCAAAAGTCGCGTCAAGATATTGCCTGATCCGTTGACTGGCAATATTCACTTATTCCAGCGTGTTATTAATATCTTTTAAATCTGCAGAAGCTTACACATCCAAACCTCATTCAGGTCGTCCATCTAAACTCACAATCAGAGGAAAACTAAGTATGATATCCTTGGTGAAAAAAAATCCACTTCTAAATGCAACCCCAATAGAGACATTCATGAGAAGTTTAAGAAAAACATTTGTGCGGATACTGCAAGAAAAATCTCGAAAAAGGCCGGATTCTGTAGTCGACTGACTGTCTTGCAAAAAGTCGTATATTTCAATGACCACCAGGCTGAAACGGATAACTTTTGCAAAAAAAAAAAAAAAAAACATATTCATAAGCCTCCGGAGTTCTGGAGGACTGTGATATTCTCCGATGATGACAAATATTCTATTTTTGGCATAAAAAGTCGTAAATTGATATGGAGTAAAACTTTGCACAGCGCTTCAAAAAGTGCATTTAGAACCAACGGAAAACCACGCCGACGGTGGTGTTATGGTGTGGGGGCGCATGGCGTGCTATGGTGTTGGAAAGTTGGAATATATCGAATCAATTATGAACAAATAGGATTATCTCGATGTGTTGAAAGCAATTTAAAGGAAAGTGCCACCAAACTGGTCCTAGGATCGTCCTTTCGTTTCCAACACGACAGCGATCCTAAGCATGCCACTGAGATTGTGAAGCTTTTGTTCCTGTATAATGTCCCAAATCAACTGCACTCGCCTCCGCAGTCACCTGGTCTGAATCCTATAGAACACCTATGGGATTTTCTGGAGCGTAGGATTCGTAAGTACAATATATCTAGCAAGGATACGTTGAAGAGTGTTCTTAAGGATGAATGAGAGAAGATAAGCCACGAAGAAACCACTAGACTTGTTAATTCAATGCCGAAACGACTTCAGGATGTTTCAAAAGACGGGGTTATCCAACCAGTTATTAAATAGCTTATTATATTTTTAAAATAATTTTTATAGTTACTACTAAAAATATGAAAGCAGAATTTTTCTACTTGATTTTTGTTGTTATCGCTACAAACCTGTCTTTATTTTAAAAGCTATTAAAGCAAACAGAGTTTACTTTTGTTGTTCTCAATACTTAGAATGAACTAAATAAAATATAATTAAATTTTTTTTCAAATTCTGGTCTTAAAATTTTGTTTTTGTTTTTGTAAGCAGTAGTAGGTAAACGCAGACTTTCTCTAGCAAGTATATATGTATCGGATCCGGCTTGGGGCCCAAGACCTGAACTTGTGGGGGGGGGCAGTTATTTTCCGTTACGCCACTGCTCTTAACACTCTATAATGCCATTTTGCTGGAAGGAATACTGATCAATTACGACACTAATATTGACGACTTTACCGATGTCGTGAAGTTAAAAACAGGAGTCTTAGAGGTAGCCGTGGCATGATGTAACGAACAACAATGGGTATGGAAGACGCTGTAGCACGTTGCATACCGGACAATGATGCTGTTGTTGTTTCTAATGCCACCAGTCTAACGGTGTCATATCGAGGTCCACAAAATTCATCGTGGCAAGGGGCTAGGTGTACGCCTGTCGTTAGCTTTCAGCTTTGAGCACCATGCAGGTGACATTACGATTTGGCTCGGTTTATACACGACAGATGGCGACACAAGACTTTCGGACCCACTGATTTAATGAGCACGTACTCCGTGTGTACTCGGAGGGTATTTGTTGACATCGGCATCGAACCAGGCCTTCCGGTCTAGCGCCCGATACTCTAACCACTAGGCTACGATGCCATCCTTATCTTAGTGTTCTTGTGTTTTTGTCTTCAGAGTCTTTAATCTGTTGATGAGATTATTGCAGCGACCGTTGATGTCAGAACTTATGCGCAACAGCCTCCGTACGGTATAGGTGGTGTCATTTTTTTAAAAACTGAGATTGAAATAACGAGAACAGCGGTTTTGAGTTGTAACTTATGAAGTTGTGACGACCCCTTCTCTCACAAATCAGAAGTCTTAGGAGTAAAAGCTTCTAATAAAGAGCACGGAGAGAATTCCTTTTCATCACAGATAGCTAAGGTACTATTAAGGCATAAGGTTATGGACAAGCAGATCGCTATAATAAATAGTGTGCAAAAGTTTTTACCAGCACATCTACGATAGTATGTAGCGATTCCTTATCGTGCAAATAGTGCTAGCAATGGAAAAAAAATCCCCTTGATAAATGACCCGATTGGGAACTTTTTTCCAGGCCATTTATCTAAAAAGCAGCAAAGTATGGGTCTCTGTAAGTTGAAGCGAAAAATTATTTAGAATCTGGAGCTGCGGTTCTTAAAACTGTGTTCCGTGCACTCCCAGCATCTTTTTAGGGCGTTCGCGAAAGTTTCTTATTTAATGTTGAAAATTCCATTTTTTGATGTGTAACATCTTTCCTCTCGATTGTTGGAAATTTGTGGGAGGGTTGATTTCATGAAAAGGGACGGAAATGCGTAACAGGAAGTTGGGAAGTGCGCGCTATTTAAT
>BMAO01016703.1:0-89060 GCA_019973975.1 Trichonephila clavata
TTTTTTTAGAGAGGTAGAGTGTAAATTTTATTTGCTTCTGAAAGATAGGAGGAGGCATTAGATGAATAGTGTAAAATACTTTGGGTCTTTAGTCAGTTGTTTTTACAACTCTATTTATATTCCCTGATTATAAGCATTCATTACTCAGAGTTATGACTTCTTTAAAAACATTAATTTCTGAATTGGAACAAACTATTATCCCAGGTGTGCAGCAAGAACATGCCTCACAGTTGTTTCCTTATAGACAAAGATTGCTACGTTTAGCGGGTATTGTGAAATTTCAAGAACTCTTGAACCAAATCCCTTCCCATCAAGTTGGTACAGAACAAACATGGGCTTCAAACCTCGGCTTGCATCTATAGTAGAGACAAAAATACCAAAGGCCCAGGCTGTTGTAATTGTTTTTATTTATTTGATGAACCCGTGAAATATTTTTATTGTGAAACAATTGGATAAAGTCGTCGTACGAAGATGGGACACTACACCCAAAGAGTGTTTGACAAAAGCTAAATGTCAATGTTGGAGAAGGGTATCAAGTCTACATAAAACTCCCGGACCTTTATAAGCTTACAACCCTTTGTTTCAAGAACAAATGTTGCACGGTGAGCCAACCAAAGTAAGGTTGGAGCAAATTTTATACAATGGAAAATACTATTTACCCCGAGCCAAGACTCTCGACATGTTGGAAATTTTTTACAACCTTCAGAATGTGCAATGGAAAAAATTTCCGATACCAACTGCAAAAAAAAATCTTGACAAAAGCTCGCAAAAAAAAAAAAAAAAGGTTTTTTTTAGAGAGATTGGAGAGTGTTTAAAAAGATTGAACTTTCCACTCGAGCTTTCATTTTGTTTGCTGTGACATTTCTTACTCGTCCTTATGGCCTTGTTAGAATCTTTAATTGGTGAATTGGAAAAAACATTCTCCCAGGTTTGCGAGAAAACGTCTCACGATTGTCGTCTTATAGACAAAGATTGCAACGTTTAGCGGGTATTGTGAAATTTCATGAACTCGTGAAACAATTTCCTATTCCCGTCAAGGTGGTATTCAGCAAACATGGATTCCATCTTTCCGATTGTGTCTATAGTGTGGATGAATGCACTGAAGGACCCGAAACTTACCATTGTTTTCATTTATTTGACGAACCCGAGACCTATTTTATGGTGAAACAATTCAATCATGTCGTCGTACGGGATGGGTCTTAACATCACAAAGATTGTTTGAGACGAGCTCAATGTCAATGTTGGAGACATAAAACTGTTGATAAGCTCACTACCCACCTTGAAATGACCCCTGCCATGGGATTGCTTACTGCGGGGAGACCCCATGATTCACGTTTTATGGATGGTGTGGTGCGCCCACCGAAGCAAGATTGAAACCAATTTTAGAGAATGGAAAAAGAATACTTACCCCGCGTTAGCAAAGGACCCAGTGGGTATCCACGACATCCTTCTAGCCAATCAAAAGCCACTTCCTGCTTCTCTCTCTTCTAAAAAGCACGGCTCGGAAGCCCTCTGCATCACACGAGACAATGGAGTCTGACAAAGCGTTTCAAGTCTACCTGGCCAAGTACCAAGAGGCCCATTTGGCGGAATACATTACCTTCATGATGCATTTTCGCACCCTTTTACAGACTTTGACACCTTCCGACGTGATTGCTCTCTACCCCGTGGACCTTGGGGACCTGTTACGCAAAGTGTTTCCGAATCACGAGCCCCACGACCTGCCCACGTTCGAGTGCCTCGCGTATTCTGAACCCTCGGAACTGTACAGCGATTACCTCGAGCAGCTGGCTGCCCAAGGCAAGGGGGCCTTTATTCAAGCCCTGTGGACGGTCCTGGCCATACCCAAGTTGTATCGATTGGCGTATAAGGCTTGGAGGCGACACGGTCCTCAACAGTTGACCCCCTGGATTCTATTGGCTCAAGCCGTGTTGGATGGGTGTTTTGCGTTGAAATGGCCCGAAAGCGTCTTCCAAGTACCCGAGACGTGTTCAATCTGCCTGAGTCCGATGCATTGGCCAGAAAAGACACACTTTGGCCATGTATTTCATATGCGTTGCTTACTCCAGCACCTGGAGGTGAGGAATACCTGTCCCCACTGCAGGACACCCAACCGAATACGAGCACCGTAGAGGTGGAGAGGTTTCCCCAGAAAAATGGGAGAATGATTGCTGGAAAGGAGCATAGCTCGGGACCAGTAATCATTCTCCCATTTTTTTGGGCTACTCTCAATGTCAAGGTTGGAAACGACAAGAAAAAAAAACTTTAAATTTTTTAAACTGGGTTTGAAAAGGGAACATTTTTTCACAAAAAAAAAGAATGTGAGGCAAGTAAGTTTGAAAAGGGTCATTCCCGGAACATTTTTCCACAAGAAAAAAAAGAATGTGAGGCAAATAAAGTTTGAAAAGGGTCATTTGACAAGTTTGAAAAATGCACAAAAAAGAATGTGAGGGTGAGGCCAGTTTGAAATATCTTTTGGTGCTTGAAATATCTTTCAGAAGCAAATAAAATTTACAACTCAATCTCTCTTAAAAAAAATTTTTTTTTAGAGAGATTGAGTTAAGAGACAACTACTCGCAGCCAATATTTTTTCAAAATGACAGACACGGATGAATTGTTTAACCTGTTGTCAACACCTGGTTCACATTTGTCATGCACTCCCATGGCTTCTCCTTCCATGAACCTTCTCCAGATGGGCAGAGACCACAAGACTCTCGACGACGTCGTTTTAAACCTTATCGACGACCCCCTTATGCCTATTGATTTCCCCAGAACCATGCCCAAGTCTTTTCCCATACTCACGGTCTGGCCGTGTTGTGTCTCCGAGACCATGGTTTCACGCTCCCCAATGGTGTCGTCTCGTATGCCTCGGACCGGGTAGGTGCAAATGAATTGTTCAACTCATTACATTATCTCAATGTCGGTACCCTTTGCATGACCGACTCACGTTCCAAGCAAGAATTTAAAGACATTCAAGCGCAATGGAACGCTTTCAGTCCTTTCAAACGAACCCCCGTCATGCTCTTGAAATACCATCCACGGGGAGAATGCCCCTTTTGCCACCAGACCTAATGTCATCGTTGGATTGCCGTGCAAGGCATGTGTGCCATTCTCCACCAACCTCTAAACCTCTTTTTCACTCGCATCCTGTCTGAAACGTATAAAAGGAGGACTCGTGTCGACGCTTCTCCTCAGTTGCAGCGTGGATGCCTTCCCCGAGCACCTTTCCTCCACCGTGGTGCCCATGACGTTGCCCGAGAAACCCGATGCGTTGGAATATGCCGCTCGGCAGGGGCAAGTTCGAGCGAACATCCTCTACCAAGAGCCCCACGCGAAATGAATGTTTACCTTATTTTGTACGGATCATTGGCATCAAAAAAAGACGTTTATGGATAATTTCAAGCGTGCCGTGATGGAAGCCAAGCATATCAACGAATTTAGACCCCACGATATCATGTGGGAAAAAGTGTCCAAAAGCCTCTTGAAAAATCCAGATCGTTTGCTCAAAAATACCGACAAGAGAAACATGGCAATGGCATCTATGGCAACATGTTTTTTGTCAAAAAAGACTTTACCTTTGGTTTTAGAACGGTGCACCCCGGTGAGGTGCATTTCATTCAAACGACGCAGGTGCCCATGCTGCTGTACGAATTACCCCCCTCCATTCTCAAGTGCCGAGCCCAACCCAATGTGGCGAGGAGGAGTTTTGAGCCCTATGACCAAATGCTCTACCATCGGACCGGCTTGGAGCCCCACACGGCGTATCCGATCCCAGCTGGAACCCACTACTTGATGTTGACGGTTCAAAAAACAGCCTTTGGTCTGGACATTATCCCCGAATCCCTTCTCCCTCAGCTCCTTCAGAAGGGAGTTCACTTGGGGGGTTTCCGAAAACTTAAAAAGTTTGATCAAACCCCCTACAAGCTACCTCCTCCTACCCCGGCTCATGGACTGAAGCGACCTTTGAAGGAGACGCACCCACCCAAGAAACGAGGGCGCATCATGAGACCTGTGCAGATTCCAGA
This sequence comes from Trichonephila clavata, assembly GCA_019973975.1. Classification (NCBI taxonomy): domain Eukaryota; kingdom Metazoa; phylum Arthropoda; class Arachnida; order Araneae; family Nephilidae; genus Trichonephila; species Trichonephila clavata. The sequence continues at coordinate 4,026 of BMAO01016703.1, forward strand.
GCCTATAGAGATTGCAGAACCTGTGCAGATTCCAGAACCTATATAGATTCCAGTCCCTGTGCACATTCCAGAGCCTCGGCTACTCTATCCAGAGCTTATACAGATTCCAGAGCCTGAGCTACTCTATCCACAGCCTGTGCAGATTCCAGAGCCTGAGCTACTCTATCCAGAACCTGTGCAGATTCCAGATCCTGAGCTACTCTATCCAGAACCTGTGCAGATTCCAGATCCTGAGCTACTCTATCCAGAACCTGTGCAGTTTCCAGATCCTGAGCTACTCTATCCTGTGCAGATTCCGGAGCCTATGCAGATTCCAGAGCCAGATACTGCTTTGCTCTACCAACTCCTGTCGTCCGTCTATGAACAAGAACCCCAAGTGCTCCACCTGGTCCCCTCTCTCTTTGATGAAAACAATGAGCTCATCGCCTTCCCGGATGCTTTTGAAAGAGATTTGGCGATGGAGCCCCTGGACTTGTCCATGCCCAAACTCCCCTTTGTAACAAACACTCTATTGGATTTAAAGCGATTCAATCCATGAATCTGTCTTGTAGATGATTAATAAATTTTTTTTAAGAAAACAAGTCTCATTCTTTGTGTCAAAATGATACAACATTTATTGGACCAGTGTCGACATCGCACGACGATCGTGTTTGGAAATTTGGGTCGCTGGCCAGATCGAGTCACGTATTACGAGTCAGACTATCCTTACACCATCCTTTTTGAGCCCAATTTTGGTGTCCACGTTCCTCGGTCGTTTGGAAAAACCGTGGTCGTGTTTACGAGTCATTTGGATTTGACGTGGGATCCAGGAGTCGATTTAAAATTCTTTCAACTGGGTCGTTGCCCGTCTCGCCGAGTTTGGGAAGCCCATCAACCTCACAATGGTGAGGCCTATACGTTGAATCTCACAGACTGCACGCGCCTAGCGGATGTGTACGTGAGTTTATTAAAGTGGTTGGACATTGGGAAATGCATCGAGACGAAAACCTTCCTTGGCGCCTGGTGTGTCCCCAACCCTGGAAACGGGCTTTGGAACCCCACGTGGAACGCTCGCATCAAAAGGCCTTGGCCCATGGGATGCCAGTTGACGTCACGCTCCTCGAGCATATATAAGGCCATCCTTCTTTCTCAGAGGGAAAAAAACAACATGTCTGTCTATTTTGCTCATGCCAACTACTTTCACCACCAGGGCATGCCATAGCCCATCGAGTTGTCAATTGCCACCCTTCCCAGGGATGGCAGTGATCCAAAGTGCTCTGCATTACCGTCAACCATGACGGACTCATCTCCACGCCCCGAGACATGCGATACAATGCCTGCAAAAACGCTCGTCTTCTTCTGGTACGTCCCTTGCCCAAGAGTGTGCCTGTACAATACCTACCCTATTGCGTGAGGGGCATCGTGGACCCAGGAGGCCTCATTGTCGTGAAAAGCTCAAAGCAGCAAAATTTTTTTAAAGAGTTGGGACTCGTCACCGTATGCTTGGAGATGCTGCCCAAATTCAACACCATTTGCGATGGCACCTTTCCCAACCCCATGCAAGATGACCTCCACGAAGAAGGGGACGTGTCTCATTGCACCATGTTGAAATCTTTTCAATTTGCAAAATACCTGCACCAGTTTAACAAGTTGCAGGCGGAATGGAATGACAATGTTTCAGCTTTGATAGAGTGAAAAAAAAATTGCCCATGGGCCCAAAAAAGGGGAACCGAGTCGAATTTTGTGTCGACTCGGTTTTGTGTCGACTTTTTTGGATTAAGGAAGGTGCCAAGGTTGAAGAGCCTCTCTTTTTAAAAATTTAGTACTTTTTTCCCCCAGCCAATAGGAATCGATTCATGTGACCCCCCAGAGTATAATAGGAGAGACATGAGCCGCCAGAGACATTATCTCTCCAAAGCAACATGTCTCATCTAGCCTTTTTTGCTCATGCCAACGTGTTTCATCGTGGGGGTAAGCCTGTCCCCATCGAAGTGTCCATTGCCAGCATTTCGGAGGATCCACTAGTGATGTGCATCACCGTGGATCATTCCAATTTGAGAACAACCTCGAAAGATGGCTGGGCCAATCGTTTCATCAACGAACGTCTCCATCTGAAAAGCCACCTGCCTGGATCCGTGCCCCTCGAATACCTGTCCTTTTGCGTCAGGGGCAAATTTTGTCACCTGGCGCAAGGAAATCGAGGCCTCATCGTGGTCAAGGTAACCGACCAGCGCAAAATCTTTGAGCAGCTGGGACTCTTTACCATCAACCTGGAGACTCTGCCAAAGTTCCAGGACCTCCATGACCATACTCTGCCAGATCACCTGCACGAGGAGATGCACGAGTATTATGATGTTTCCGAGTGCACCATGGTAAAGTCTTATCGTTTTGCTCGTTATCTGCAACATTTCAACAACCTGCAGGCCGAATGTAAAAAGAAATGGCTGATTTAATAGAGTAAGTGTGGAAAATTGGACTGAACCGAAAAAAGGGGAACCGAGTCGACACAAGAGTCGACTCGGTCCCCCTTTTTTTGGTTAAAGAAGGTGCCAACGTTGGAGGGCCTCTCTTTTAAAACTTGTACTCAAACGAAAGATGTGCTAAAAATTAGTTTCGAGGTTGTCCACCAAGATGCACAAAGATACGATTAGTTTCAAGGTTGAAAAGCGTCAACCAATAGGAATCGTTTCACGTGACCTCATTAGAATATATAAAAGGTGAGCAGCCAGCAGCTAGAAATTAGATTGCTTCTGACTGCAGTCGACATTTTTTTTTTGTTAAAACTGTCAGGTTTGGGTTGGTATTGTATATTCCAAATCTGGTAGTTTTGACGGAAAAAAGAATATTCATGGCAACAGGTCAATGCTACATGTTTTTCGTTAAGACTGTCAGGATTTGGAGTCATGTTGAAAATTCCCAAATTCTGGCAGTCTTATCGGTAAATGTTTTTAGCCAAAATCTTCAAAAAAAATCCGAACATTGGGGGACCGAGGCGCATGTCGACTGGGTCCCCGTTTTTTCGGGCCAAATGATGCACCAAGATTGGAATGCCTCTTTTTAAAAACTTGACACACAAAAAATTGGACTCGCCTGCTGGCTGCCAGTTGAGTCCTCCTTGACACGCCAAGATTGGAAGGCCTAATATCGTGAGATGGCAATGAAATGATTCTCTGGAATGATTCTCCTGGCTTTCTCAATACACCAACGTTGCATTGTCTACATATCATGGGTCGCTGCTTTCAAGACACACCAAGCTTGAAGCATCTCCATTTCACTTGTGGATCGCCCCCTGACATATCTCCATTTCATTTGTGGATCACCCCCGTTTTAATCATTCGTCTGGGTTGAAAAATATTTCTCGCGCCCATCCAAAATATTTTTTCGGAGGAAATTGAAAAAAGTTTGTTTGTGCATTTGTAGTAGAATGTACTTTAGACTTTCGGACAGACTTTGATTTGAGCATAAAATGCAACATGAGAGTACAAAATTCATACCAAAAGAGCAATCCTAAGGTGAATTTCGACTTGAGACAGACTTTGCTTCATACTTGGGTTTGAGCTGAAAATGCAACATGAGGGTACAAGAGGTGAAAAAGAACCATCCTAAGGTGACCTGAAACACAACGGGAGGGTAGGAGAAAAAAGATGCATTCAAAAAAGAGTCGTATCATGTTGGACCTGAAACCCTCAACGGGGTGGAAAGGGGATTCTACAAAAAAGAGCCATGGGGCCTGAAACACAACGTAGGGGGGGGGGACAATATTCTGACAAAAACAACCGAGGATCCTTTTAAAAAAGGTCGTTTTCCATTTTCAATCATTTTTTGAAAGGGTCACGGTGCTCAACTTTTTATTCAATCGACTGTAATCTTAATCACCAATTCCATTACTTTGCAAATTTCTTCAGGAAATGTCTGCGCACATAGTGCTTCTTAATGAATAATACAATGGTAAATAAGTATCTAGTGATCAATTTTTTCTTTCAAAAATGGCAAAAAAAAAACTTCTTTCTTTCACCTGTCATACTCTTCGCTCCGTCCGTTGAAAGCGAGACAATTTTTTCTAATGGAAGTTTTTCGAAGCCTTCAATAACAACATTTGCAATATCAACTCCCCGTGTTTATCCTTAGAGGGGCAATAATCTCAAAAGTTCCTCTTCAAGGCCTGTAGTAGAGATACATCGCACAAAAAGAGAAACTTGTGATGCGCCATTTAAATCACAAGGCTCGTCAACTGCTATTAATAAAGTGGAAGCCAATTTGAGATCTTCAATTTGTTGGTTTCTTATGTTTGCAGACATTTTTACCGTTCTATCTTTTACTGTTTTAGCACACAAAAGTCATATCTCTGATTTTTTTAAAAAATTGTCTGCTTTATTCTTCAAATCTCGAAAAAGCTATTCGGATGCGCTTATAAAACAACTCTTTATATAGTTTCCGTCCGTATATGGTTTTTCTCTCTGAGAAATCTCCTGACTAACTACAAAACTACGATGGTTAAACTACGACTACAAGACTACGACGGTAATTTTTCGCAGAAGAGCCGTAGCCGAGGAGTCAAAGAGACACACGTGGCTCGCGAGACGCGGGTTGTCGACCACTGGTCTAGTCCGATCGGCCGCACGTGCACGCATTATTCGACAATCGTAGACGATAAACTTGTTACACTGACTTCATTGATAAAGCTGTGGACGCCACTGCAAAAAGTGCATTGGTTAACGGCATTTAAATCAGTCACGCGTGTACAGCGACGTGTTCGAACAGAATGGAATGTCGACCCTCCGACATCAAAATCTATCCACCAATGGGAAAGAACTTAAGAGGAGACGGGAACTTTGGTATCTCAGACTGGCTAGTATCCTTAAGTTTTTGCGATAGAAGACACTGTTGATCGTGTGCGTGATTCATGTTGTGGGAGTCCTGATAAGTCTATTAGGCAAGCCAGTAACGACATTCCATTCTGTTTAAACACGTCGCTGTAGACGCGTGATTGATTTAAATTCCGTTAACCAAAGTACTCACTACATTTTTTGCTACGGCGTCCACATCTTTACTAATGAAGTCAGTGTAACAAGTTTATCATCTGCGATTGCTGAATAATGCATGCACGTGCGGCCGATAGGACTAGACCCAAAAAATATCGGAAAGGTTTCCAATCCACGGACGAACAGTTCATTACATTCTGATGGGTAGTTCCGTAATAATAAGCCATGACTTTTGAACAATTTCAACCCGGACAACCTGTATATCAAAAATAATTGTACTGCTTTTGCGAGCATGAATAAAATGGACCAACCGACCAATTCAAGATTGCCTCATTGGCTTTAAAAATTAGAGAAGGGCCATCAAGTAATAATTGAATTTTAATTATTTTAGTGGCTGCGCGCATAAAATTATCTAGATTTTCTTATCTTTTATTTTCTTTTGAAGTATAACTTCTTTTGGCGTGTTTTTCTGAAGAGTGAATTTAAATGAAACGTCAGGTTTGGGTGCGTTATGTTAGTCTGTTTTTATCAGCTTTAGTTGGAAATCGTGTCGTTCAGCTTTGAATTTAAAACTTTTTAGGGGCGTGTTGTTTTTTTAAGTAAAAATTTCATACACACTTTTTCCAGGTATGCTTTAAATATTAGTGTCATACAGACCACTTCCACTCAACTTCAGCGAATAAACGAGCGAAGCAAAAATAATTTTTTTTAAAGATTATTCTTCTGATCCTTCTGAAAGAGGGATTCTGGTAGTTATTATAAGAATATTTCAAAATTTGTTATCAAGCTGTCACTCTCCGTTGAGAACCAGATATCTTAACGGATTATCCGGTAAAGGAGACTGATTTTCCCTTCCTTTTTACGGCGTTATATAAACGATACTTATGTATTATTGCAACAGTTTTGGCGACATTACACGAGAGGAAGCACATGGTAACCACTTCAGCAAGTACGACACATGGTAAATCAGGTTTGCTAACTTGGAGAGTTACCTCGAACGTTGGCATTGTTGCGATAGCTCGTAAGTACCATATAAATATATATATTAAATAAATATAATCTACATAAGTAATTTACAAATTAATATTTTTAAATAGTTGATTAATTGACATTTAAATTTTTTCTTCCCATATATAAATATATAAGACTGCATAATTATATAAAAACATTGCTCTTTTCAGAAAATGGATAAAATAAACAAATCCCTCGATGAATGAGCATGAAAGTCACCCATCCAGTATAGTTATTAGTGACGTTGACTTCTCTGTGGTAGGGCCTGGGTTCGAATCCCAGAGAAGGCATGATGTTTGTAAATGTATAGTACCTTTGCGGTATGGGGGTACTCTAAATAGCCATCAAGCTGCCAGTCCTCTCGGGAGGTTGGTGGAAGGAGAAGAGAAGTTGGAGGCTCTAACCTAGAGTATTCTCCCTTCAAATTGGGGTGGAAACGAGCTAAAAATTGTACTGTACCAGTATGGTGCTCAAGGCTACAGCCAACAACAGACGTACATCTATAAGTCCAACCTGTCTCAGGCTCTGTCAACTATCCTTCCTTCCCTCCGGGAAGGACAAGGCAACAATAATGGAAACGAAAAAGTGAATTACTTAACGTCCGCATATGAAAATGTCCTAAAAGAAAGCATAGCACATCCGAACAATTAAAGAATGAATGAATTAAAAGTTTTCAACAATACCAACAATTACCCAGAATGAATCAGAAGTTTTCAATTCTATCGTGGGGTCATAAGCACACACACAAATTTTTTTTTGTACTTTTTAGCTTCCTTTTCACATTTATTCTGATTCAGTTGGAGTAATCGATAAAGCAGTTCTTTAATTTTATGAAACAGTTCAGCTACACCATCCCCATAAAACCAAAAATCTTTAAAAAAAAACAGAAAAAAAAAAATAAGAGACCAATATATATTATGCACTTTATATATCAAAGAAAATATTGTACTATTTCTTACTAAGGAGTTTTAGCTTAAAATTTATCTAATTTAGTCGTCAATAGTATTATTTCGCGATCCTAGTGTCATCAAGTGCTTCCTTTGCATATTTTCTGGCGGAGATATTTTTATGTATAGATACACTTGCATTTTTTTGCACAAAAGGGCAAAGTCTAGCTATGTTGAAGTTGTCTGCAGTGACATTTCATATTCTGCCTTTGATTTTATTCTTTCTCTCTCTCTCTATATATATAATCCATAAATATATACAAATAGTTATAAAACCTAAGTATAACTAGTCCAGATAATAAGAAATATTAGCCATAGTGGTACAATAGCAAACTCCTGGCCATAGGAACCAAGATTGCAGGTTTAAGCAAAATTTTTGGCTAGCCAACCTTCACGTGTATTTGCCTATACCCTGGATTATTGGGAAAGTAAGTAATATTATGAGAAATTTAAATATTACAATTAAAAACACAATACTATTTAAATATAACGATAAAATTATGGCCTACTATTAATTACTATAAAGTTAAAATCGATGCTAAAACTAGATGATACATCCCTCTCTCTGTATATATATATTATCATTTCTAGTTTATATGTCTTTTAGGAGGGCTTGGACGAAACAGGTCGAAAGTAAAAAGAGTTTGAGAAACTCTACTGTATATTAAGAATTATGAAAGCTATTCAACCTTAATTGTTTGTGTTAAATTCTATAATAAAAGGTAAAAAATCAACTGAGAATTTCTTTTTCATTTTAAAAATGAGCGCCCAAGAACTTTATACTTCCTCGAATTCATAGGCCGCGGTAGCTGAGTGGTCAAAGTTGCGAGTTCGTGGTCGGCGTTGTCGCGGGTTTGAAATTTAGTGCTACTGGTGGCCCGCCGTGTAGAAGATCTGACGCACTAAAAATCCGTCGAGACTCAAAGTCCTCCTGTCCAGTTCGGAGAGGGGGTCCCACCTCAGGTATCGACATCGTCACTTGACCGTGGTTCAAGACTACGAGGTTCTTCATGAATAATCTTTGTAGTACATTACGATATATATTAAAATCAGATTTTACATTTGATATCGAAAAAACGACGGGTACACATCAGGACCAATTTCCAGTTTGGCTAATGACGTCTCAACGGTCAAGTAGTTGGGGGGGGGGAGTTCCCAAGTTTGGACACTCCGACGTTTATGTTCTAAGGCAAGTCAACCTTTGACCTACCTTTATCCAGCCGACATACAGGTGACCGGCTTAGTCCCTACGCCAATCTCCGGCTTCAAAGTCTGGCTGATGATTTCTGACAAACTCTCCCTGTAATCTTGAGAGGTACTCCGGCAGATGAAATCAGAGCCTGTATTAAATCATCAAGCTTATGGGCGAAAATTGAAAGATTCAGTCTGAAAACGAATATGAGATTGCATCTTCAAGATTCGGAACATTATGCAGAGACGCAATTGAAAATCGGTGATGAATGCTTGGACGCAGATGTTTTGGAGGTTTTATTTTACTTTCCAGAGAATTTTGTAATTTAGTAGAAAATGATGTAGATCTTATTGCTCAAATTTACCCGGACTTGCAACAAAATTTAAATTGTGATCGGTGGTTGTGCGCAAGATCAATATTGGCGCCTAACAATGACATTGCCAATAAAATCAACACTGAAAATTTAAAAGACGTGCAAGGGGAAATGCAGGAATATTTATTAATGAATACAATAATGGATAAAGAAAGAAGTATTTCATATCCCACGAAATTCTTAAATTCGCTTGAACTTTCGGGTGTACCCTCACATAAACTTCAATTAAAGCTAAATGTACCAGTTCTTATGCAAAAATCTCGATGCTCTTCAAATATGTTACGGAACGAGGGTTCGAAACACAAAATTTATGCAAAATATATTTGGTACAAATATTTTCCCAGGTGTCACGAAAAGGTAAAGTGTTCTCATACCTCAAATTCCAATTATCCCCCAAACCTACCGTTTCAATTCAAACGAGTTCAATTTCCAATCAAACTCAGTTTTACTGTTGATATTAATAAATATCAAGAGCAAACATTGAAGGTAGCAGGGGTGCATTTGGAAAATAAATGCTTTTCCCATGGCCAACTATATGTAGCCTGTTCGCGTGTATCCAATGTCCAAAATCTTCACATATTTGCTACTGACGGAATAATGTATAATACAGTACCATCATAGAATAATATTTTGTTTTGAGCTCTTTAAGAGAGGAATTGTATATTAAACGTAGATACTTTCAATTTTTAAAATATAAATTTTTTAAATTAAAAGTTTAAGTTATTGCGAATTTTTGTCGTTAATTACTATAATAAAGTATATGTTAGGGTTCATGTATGCCACTAGATGGCGCTATTTAAATTATAAGCTGTGTACTTTTGTAACGGACAGTTGTATGAACAAATGACTGGACGCGGCTGAAAGGGCCATTCGCTCTATGTTAGCGATATTTGTTATATATTTAAAATGAAATAAACTATTTGAAAAGAGATCAACATGAAAAGTGGAGGCACCCAGTACGAGATAAGTAATTTTAAATAATATTTCTGATAATAATTGATAGAGAAATTAACATTGCTGTGTTTTCAAGTGCCTAGAATTAATTTGAATTAAAAAAACTGAATTATCTTTGATTTCATTGGTTTACTGCATATATTTGCATTATTTATTTGGATTTTTGTGTGTAAATTTTTAATATGAGCGAAACAGAGAAAGCTCAAGTGGCTCAAATTCGTATAGCCAGAGGTCGTATAAAGCATCTATGACCAGGCTAGAAAGTTCTTTTGATGAATTAAATACTAAAAATGAAATTTCTATTCGCTTATCCAGATTGGATGGTTTATTTAAAGAATTCGAACGATTAGATTCGACTTTGAGTTTAGAGGAATCTGAACTCGAAAAATTTGAAGAAAGATATTTTAATTTGAGTGCAAAATTTAATGATAAATTAGATGAATTAAATGTTTTGAATCTAAGTGGAACACAAAATTCTGTAGCGAGTTCAATTACTTCGAACTCCAATATTAGTAATTTTAGGTTACCAAAATTAAGTATACCACAGTTTAGTGGTAATTTTAAGGATTGGGTAAATTTTAAAGATTTATTTGTGTCTACTGTACATTCACTGATATCACTACCAAACATTGAAAAATTCCAATACTTAAAAGGTTTACTGGAACACATTTACTGTACGGTCACCCTTGGCGCGATTTTTTTCTTTGGCGATAAACATTTTAATATGGCAACCCCCCCATCCAGCCCAACAAGAAATTGCTGTCCGACAAGTAATTACAGTAACCCTATTGGTCAACGGAATTTAGCCAGGTCAAGGGAGTTTAGCCGCCATTATTTAAGTTTCGTTCGACCACGTTGCATGTGTGCTTTTTTTTTAAATCTTCAGCTCTCGCGTTCTTTTTGTGAAATTTTTGTGATGGCTGCATGGGGAATGTCCGAGGTAAGTGCGAGAATGTTTCGTGAGAATGATGTAATGTGGTATGATGAGAATGTTAATTTAAGATATTTGTATGGATTAGATAAAGGGAAGGAAACGTTTGAATTTTTTATGAAAGCGGGTTTGATTGCGAATAGATATGAGTGTTGCAAGTGTGGTAAGGAGATGAAATTGGTTGAGAGGCACGATATAAGTGATGGTTTTGAGTGGAGGTGTAAATCGAAGGTGAAAGGACAAATGCATGACGTCAAAAGGAGTGTGAGAAAGGGTTCTTTTTTGAATTGAGTCGAATGACAATGAATGAGATTTTAGTTCAGGTTTATTTGTGGGTGAGTCAGAGTAAGGTTGCTTTTAATATGAAAGAGAGTAAATGTTCGTCTAAGACTGTGTGTGATTTTCGTTCCTATTGCCGTGAGATTTGTGTGGTAGAGATGATTGAAAGTAGTGTGAACGTGAGTGGAAGCGGCGTGATTGTTGAGATAGATGAGAGTAAATTTGGAAAACGTAAATTTCATCGGGGAAAACGTGTGGAAGGTAAATGGGTGTTTGGGGGAGTTGAGCGCGAGACGGGTGCATGTTTTATGAAAGTTGTGGCTGATAGGACGACTGATTCTTTGCTGAGTGTAATAAATGAGTATATTCTTCCGGGTTCAATAATAATTTCAGACTGCTGGAAGAGCTACGATTGCATTTCTAATGAAGGCTTCGTGCATCTGAAGGTAAACCATAGTGTGAGTTTCAAGGACCCGGGTACAGGTGCCCACACTAATACCATAGAAGGAACGTGGGGAGCAGTTAAGCGTGGTATTCCAGCCAGCAAAGCAAAATGTCAGCTGGATTACTACTTAGCTGAATATGTGTGGCGGAAAAAAAATAAGCACATGTGCAGCAAATTCATGGCGTTCATAGACTCCATTGTACGCGTTTATCCTCTAACAGCCGACGAGCCGGAAGAAGCCGCGACGTAGAAGCGGAGTGGAGAAGCGGTGGAAGGTAGTGTGGAGCGGCAGATGGGAGAGAGGTATGTTTATTGTTCGTTATTACCGATTTCAGCGATTTGGCCGCCATTTTTTTTCTCAAGCAGCATTTTCACTACGCTGTTTTCTTTAAATCTCGTTCGTACCAAAAGTCGCCAAAATGGCGACTTTTGGCGAAATTTTGAAAAAGTCGCCAAGGGTGACCGTACAGTAAATCTCTACCGGTTTATTTACTAATGAGCCAGCTTCTTTAATTAAGCATATTCCTTTATCGAATGATTTATATGAAGAAGCTTGGCAAAAATTATTAGATAGGTATGACAACAAAAAACAAATTGTACAATCTTTAATTAAAACTTTTTTGGATCAAAAACCTATTTTCGAAGCCAATAGTTTAAATTTGCGTAAGTTATTAGACACAAGTGATGAATGCCTAAGAGGTCTTAATGCTTTAGGCGAACAGGCTTCTAGTAAAGACTGCTGGTTGATTTATTTATTATTGCAAAAAAATGATCCAGAAAGTAAACGGTTATGGGCTGTTAAATCATCTGAAGAAGAATTTCCTAACATGAAAGTTTTCCTGGATTTCCTAAACGTGAGGTGTTCTTCTTTAGAATTAATGTCAAACGATGAATCTGAATGTAAACCTCCAATACGGAGTAATAATGTAAAGTCTAATTTTGAAAATGATAAAATCTTAAAATGTTTAAAATGTAAAGGCTCACATCCTTTATTTAAGTCAGTTTAAAAATATGCATGTTGATTCTAGAAAAAATTTTGTGAAACGTTTTTCATTATGCTTTTTATGTTTAAATAATCATCAATTCAAATTTTGCCCTAATCATCATTTAAAATGTTCTCTATGCTTTTCAAAAGTTCCATAATACTCTTTTACATGAAGAAAGGTCTACCGGATATGCGTTGTTTGCATCTTCGTTAGAGGGAAACGAACCCCTACAGGGTGAAGGAACTAGAGGAGAATCTGGTAACAGAGATGCGAGTAGGGTCGAAGGTCAAATTGGGGGTCAGGGGATTTATTCAGGGGCTTCGGTGAACAGTAAGTTGAGTCTTTCTTTTCTCCCCACGGCGAATGTAAAAATATATTATAATAATAATAGCAATGAATCGCTTATATGCCGAGCATTATTAGATTCTGGATCTGAGTGTAGTTGTGTTTCAGAAAGAGTTATAAATATTTTAGGTTTAAAGAGAAAACACAGTAAAATTTCTCTCCGCGGGATCGCAGGGGTTACTGCAGGTCAAACTAAGGGCAGTGTAAATCTAGTTATCGGATCTACGTTTTCGAATGAGAGGATTGAAGTGAACGCTTTTATTTTAAACAAGGTCTCGTCACCAATACCTTCACAGTTTTTGGATGTGAAGGATTTGGACTATTTGAAATCAATTACTCTATCAGATGAGAATTTTATGCGTCCTAAAAAATGTGATATAATTTTAGGATCTGATTGTTTTTTTTTTTTTTTTTTTTTGAAATTCTTCTCAGTGGAAAAATTGTTGGTTCTAAAAATGAACCTATTGCTCAAAGAACTATGTTTGGATGGGTTGTAGCAGGAAAGCTTAATGTTAAAAATAAGGAACCAAATGAATTGTATTCTCATTTTTTGAGCACTGAGAACGACTTAAAAACCGATTCGGTTCTTCAGAGGTTTTGGGAAACGGAGGAATTATCCATTAAAAACAATTTTTATCCGATGAGGAACTATTTTGTGAAGATCATTTTCAATCAACTTTTAAATATAATGATCAAGGTAGATTTATAGTAAAATCACCAATATACGGAGACACCTCACGATTGAGTAACACTAAGGGAATAGCAACTTCTCGTTTGCTTGCAATGGAGAAAAGATTTGAAGTTGATAAGGACTTTGAAAGACAGTATAAAAATTTTATGAGGGAATATCAAACATTGGGACATATGACACTCGTGGAAAAAAATTTGAATTCTACGGACTCTAAAATTTATTTTCTTCCTCATCATACTGTTATGAAAGGTGACAGTGTTTCAAGGAAATTAAGCGTTGTATTTGATGGCCCTTGTAAACCTTCTAATGGAAATTCTCTCAATTCAATTTTGGGAATAGGTAAAATGTTACAGCCTGACCTCTTCACGATTTTAGTGAAATTCAGATTAAATGAAATTGCCTTTTCAGCCGACGTCCAACAGATGTATAGGCAGATACTAGTTGATCGGGAAAATCGAAATTTACAGCTTATTGTGTGGAGAGAATCAAAGGACTCTCCCATACGGGAATATAAACGGTGTACTCTTACATATGGTACAGCATCAGCACCGTATTTAGCTACTCGCTGCTTGTTTCAAGTGGGGTTGGAGCTAGAAAGAGGTAATCCTACTATTTCATCCCTTATAAAAGAATCTTTTTACATCGATGATTTAATGGCAGGAGCCACTTCGAGTGAGGAGGCAATCACTTCGATAAAAACACTTTCTCAAGTATTAGAAGCGAGAGGATTCCACTTAAGGAAGTGGCGTTCCAATTCACCAGATGTACTTTCCCGTATTTCCTCAAATTGGGTAGGAGATACCTTTAATTTGGAAATCCATCCTGATGAATGTTCCAAGGCCCTAGGACTTACTTGGAATTCTGTGAAAGATACTTTTATTTTCAATTTGAAAGTAAATTTTCCAGACAATATCACTAAGCGTTCTTTTCTTTCGCAATCGGCAAGATTGTTCGACCCTCTTGGTTTCCTGACTCCATGTGCAGTGTCTATTAAGATTTTTTATCAACAGTTATGGCTGTTGAAATTAGACTGGGGCAGTCCTCTTCCAGATGCACTTGCAACAAAATGGAAAACATTCTGGAAGGAGTTTGAACAAATTTGTTCAATCCACATTCCCAGGTGGATCCACACAGTTAGCCAACAAGGGACTTTGGATGGTTTTTGTGATGCGTCTGAGTTGGCCTACGCATCGGTCATCTATGCTGTGCAGCCACAAGCCGATGGTAATACCAAGGTGACTCTTCTGGTGGCTAAATCAAGGGTGGCACCTTTAAAGCCTGTGTCTATTCCAAGATTGGAACTCAACGGTGCACTATTGCTTGCACGACTTTATGCAACATGTAAGAACATCTTTAAGGAGTATGATGTTCACTTATATGCATGGACTGATTCACAAGTGGTTTTATCTTGGCTGTCTTCTCATCCAAGGAACTGGAAGCCTTACATTGCCAATAGAACATCCGAAATTTTGGACTTGGTTCCAGCGGACAGTTGGCGTTACGTGCCCACCAAGATGAATCCAGCTGACATTGCATGCAGAGGTTTATCACCTAAAGAACTTCCTAGATGTGGTTTATTGTGGGAGGGCCCTCAATGGCTCTCTTGTGGAATGGACTCTTGGCCTAAGCAACCCAAAAGAGATGATCAGACTAGTTTAGTGACAAAGGAAAGAAAAAGGACAGCTTTTAGCTTCCTTGTGTCTGTCAACTGTGACTTTATTGACTCTTTATTTTTAAAATTTTCATCGTTTTCTAAAATTATTGATATTTTTGCATTTTGTTTTAGATACATCACAAACTGTAAAGCTAGAGTTGGCAAGATGAAATCAAATTTAGATTTCAAAGGTAAATGTCATGTCCCTCCTTTAACCACACATGAAAGGAGACAAGCAAGTAATAAAATTTTTTCGTACATTCAAAATTTATTTTTTAAAGAGGAAATCAATTGCCTTAAAGCTAACAAACCTGTAGCTAGCAAAAGTATACTATCTGCTCTTTGTCCTTTCATTGACAAAGATGGTTTAATTCGAGTAGGAGGTCGACTTCGAAATTCGACACTCCAGTATGGTGCTAAGCACCCAATCATCTTGCCAAATCAGCATGAGATTTGTAACTTAATTGTAAATATGTATCATATTTTATATTTGCATGCTGGGATGTAATGTATTATTAGGTATTATTAGGCAAACTTATTGGATTATTGGTATAAAAAAGATTGTAAAAAATGTATTCATAAATGTATTACATGTTGTAGGTATAGAGCCACTACGTCCAAGCAATTGATGGGTGATCTGCCAGCCCATAGAGTAACTCCCAGTAGGCCATTTTCTGCTTGTGGTGTAGATTATGCTGGACCTATCAATGTTTTAAGATATAGAGGAGCAAGGACTACTAAGGGATATATAGCCCTTTTTGTATGTTTCGCTACCAAAGCTCTACATTTGGAACTAGTGAGTGATCTCACTTCTGAGGCTTTTATTGCCTCATTGAAACGCTTTTGTGCTAGAAGAGGAGCACCTAAGCACATTTATTGTGATAATGGTGCCACTTTTGTTGGTGCAAGGAGAAATTTGTTAGAAATATTTAATTTTGTTTCAAAACTTAGTGAAAATGAAAATTTTTGCTATTTTTTATCCCAAGTGAAAATAGAGTGGCATTTTAGCCCTCCATTGAGTCCACATTTTGGAGGATTATGGGAAGCAGGAGTTAAGAGTGTTAAATACCATTTAAAAAGGGTCATTGGTAACACAAATTTAACTTTTGAAGAGTTCAGCACTTTGTTAACACAAGTAGAGGCCATTTTGAACTCAAGGTCTCTAGTCTCTTTGAATAGTGACAATGATCCAGATAGTTTAAATATTTTAACTCCTTCTCATTTTCTCATAGGTGAGGTTATTACCTCTTCCCCTGAGCATTCCAATGATGATAAAATTTCTCTTCGTTCCCGTTGGGATATTGTCCAAAAAATGAAATTAGGTTTTTGGAGGAAGTGGGAAGTTGATTACTTAAGTAATTTACAAAACAGAACTAAATGGAAATATCCTAATAATAACTTTAAAGTTGGAGAAATTGTAATTGTTAAAGAGGATAATATTCCTCCAACAACCTGGCCTTTAGGTAAAATAATTGAAACGCATCCAGGTAAGGATGGTGTGGTAAGAGTAGTAACTCTTAAAACTGTTAAAGGTCTATTTAAAAGACCAATTAATAAACTTTGTAAACTTCCTCCACATCAAGAATAATTTCTTGATGGGGGGAGTATGTTAGGGTTCATGTATGCCACTAGATGGCGCTATTTAAATTATAAGCTGTGTACTTTTGTAACGGACAGTTGTACGAACAAATGACTGGACGCGGCTGAAAGGGCCATTCGCTCTATGTTAGCGATATTTGTTATATATTTAAAATGGAATAAACTATTTGAAAAGAGATCAACAGTATATCTTCAGTTTTTTAAACTAAGCTCAATTTTAGAATATTTAAATTTAGTGGTCCCTGTCAAGCAAAAAAAATTGTCATATTTTATTTAATTTCTGATGATAATGATTATGACTTTGACAGAGTTAATTAAAGACATCAACACGAGCGAAGCCGTGGGTAAAAGCTAGTAATATCAAAAAAAGCACGCAAAACTTTTAAATCTTGACCAAATCCATTTGCTCTTCCCAATAAACAATTCACAAACTAGAATTTTTGCATGAATTGCACTATTCTTTCTTGAAATGATTTGCTACTGCATATATAATGTTAGTCTCATTTACGCGCGGTAGAAAAATAATTAATTTATTTTTTATCAGGCTCTTTTCTAGCAGATAATCTGAAATGTGGGCGTGGCAGTTGCTGTCCAACATCAAATATTGCTCCATAACTTGATAAAAAATGCAGGTAAAGCTTTGAAGTTTTGTAGTCCAGTTTATAAAGATTCGAGGTATCAAAAAAGCCAGTAAAAAAAATTTCGACAATTTCAAGATTTTTAGGGTACCATATCGTCTTAAATAGCCACCAAAAGAAGAAACCCATATACTCTATGACGCTTCAACACTCTACGACACCCCAACATACTCCAACGGACTCTCTCTCTCCGATTGACTTCCAGATTCGCTTGCTCTCTTTCGAGCATGTAAATGTCATCCTAGCGCAGTCTTTCAAATGAGTGATTCGGCCTTAACAGCGACCTCAATAGCACCGTGCCTAAGCACAAACAACGCCAACTTTTAAAAACGCAATTAATCAAAGAGGATGATCAATGATTAATAAACAAAATTAGTCATCCTATGTTTCGGCTTAAAAAATAATATTACATTAAAATACGTTTGGAATTGAGATTGGTTATGAAAAGAAATTCATTAAGCGCATTATCTGGAATTACTTTGATTTTTGAGACCATTTTTAGAGAGGGAGGGGGAGCATAATTGCCACCGCTCACTAGGAGATATTAGGTAAGACATCTTATGTTTTGCAATTTTTTTATATTGTACTTATAATAAAATAGATCTTGCAAATACTAAAATCTAAGCCAGTGATTCCCAATGTGGTCTATATAGACCCCCAGGGGTCTATGATGATCTTCAAGGGGCCCATGACAACAAGAAAATAATTTGGGGGTCCATGAGGTGTAAATGGGGGTTTACGACAGTTGTTCTCAGTAAACCAGATCGTGATTTTAATTTTAAAAGAAAATTTAACCAAATGGAAACCAGATTTTACCTATTTAACACATTCATTTACTAAATTTAATGAATCTAATTTGCAGTTATATGACAGCATAAATTTTGTCGAAATTAAAACCACAATTTCAACATTTCTTGCCAGAATTAAGCTAAAGAAGCATAATATTGGACGCAAAGAATTTTCCTTGCTTCTCAATTGGTCACAGACAATCTGCCAACCTACGTTCCACATTTAAATTCTCTTTATTCAGATTTTGAAACTAGGTTTGAGAATGCATTTACTTGGTAATTACCACAGAAAGCAATGAATTCCTATGGTCACATTGAAAAAAAAATGTTATATTACAAGAGGTAATAACTGATCGGGCTAGAAAGCAAAGGTGGGGGGGGGGGGAGGAATATTTAAGTAAAGTTAAGAAACCGATGTCAGCAATTTTGGCTTTAAAGAGCCTCTCATTTATCCCGAATTATAGAGTATCGGAGAAAGTTTTTAATTGCTTTTCCTAGAGAAAGAATTTCAGCGTGGTTGTCGGCTGGACATTAACCGAGGATATTTAGGGTTAAACCTGACAAAATTGATGACAAATGTTGAAAATATTTGTTATTAGAGCACCAGATTCATCCCTATAATTATAAACATTTGTTTTTTAATCAGTTGTTTTATGCATCACTTAAATTAGTTAACATGTGTTTCTTAAGTTTCACTGTTTCCCAACTTCACTACAGTTAAATATTTAAATATTTTAAAGTAAGTAGATTTGAACCAGCTGTGTCATAAACACATTTAAGTTAATAAATTTGCAAAAATTTAATATTACGTAAGCAGGGGTTTACCTCAAACCGAAAAACATGGGTTTGAAAAACATGCAAAGGGTCTATGAGACAAAAAAGTTCGGGAATCTCTGATCTAAGCAATTAATAAATTAAATACTTTTTGTAACAGGGATCAATGCATAACGGGGCATTGTGCAGGCCGCTCTAACGTATTTTGCTCGCTTCTCAAGTGCTTTAGAAGAGCCCAAATGCCAAAGTGTGCATATTTTTTGGTCAAGTTGGCATAGTATCACCAATTTTACTCAATCCTTCGTCACCTGGAATGGTTTTTTCTTGCTGTCCAAGAAACTTATGACATGTCTATCCGCGGAACTTCAACTAATTCTCTTGGGGAAACTTTTCTTTAATTGTGATTTTAGTTTAAAACCCGCTTTTCGTAGAGATGATTTGATTTTATGCTAATGTAAATGCTATTTAAGTTCTGGCATTGGGGTGCGTGAAGTTAATCGACAAATCTTGAAATAGTAGAAAGTGAATTGCGAGTGCAGTGGATCTGTACAAAGCTGTCGTTGTTCGAGAAAGACTGGAATATAGAACTCTGACCACAAAGAAGTCTTTTTAAATAATCTCATGTCAGATTAAGAACTTGGATTTAACATTGTTCCCAAGGTTAAAGAATAGGCTGTAGTCGTTCATGAAGTGTTAGATCTAAAGTAAAAGAGAGAGTACTCTTATTTTTAAAAACATATCTGCTTCTTCCCCAAACCCTCTTACACCTGCAACCTCCGGGTAGCGACAAACTTACAGGTCGTCCTTTGTGTTTACGACTTGAAAATCAGTTGTCGTGCTAGAAACACAAATTAGGTGGGAAAATAGCTTCCCATCAACATTTAAAATTTAATGAAGTAGGTGGGGCAAGTATACTTAACACACGGCTTTAAAAATGGTAAAGGCTATAAATAAAGAAACGGATCAAACACACAAAATATGAAATCGAAGTAAGTAGTAAATTATTGAATCACAGGAAGACAATAAATTATTAAAATTAATAATAAATAATTAAGGCAGACGACAATATTTTGGTCATTTATAGAAATTAAAACAGTGCTTCTCAAAGTTTCAGTATTTGCGATCCAGTATTCAATCATAATTTTCATCGCGCCCGCGCACATCCTCCATACAACAGAAATGTATGAGGGGATTTCATTTATAGAAATTAAAACAGTGCTTCTCAAAGTTTCAATATTTGCGATCCAATATTTAATCATAATTTTCATCGCGCCCCTTCCATTCATCAAAAATGTATTTAATTCAACACTTTGACACTTAAGCTATAATACGACTTTAACCTCTTGAGTGCCATCGGCGTATATAAGCATCTCGTTCAGCCAAAGCGTTAAGTGCCCCGGACGTATATATACGTCTTTCTGAATACTTTGGAATGCAATAAAATGAACTTTACAGTGTTTGCGAAGGATTTACTTATTTCAGAGGATTTGCTTATTTATTCCTTTTCTCTTCCCAATATATCCCATACGCGAGCCTACGTGGGAATTGGGGGCGTTGAGGAGCGAATCGCATAACTTTAATTCAGCAGTTAAGGAAATAATTATAGACCTTACAAATTATCAAGATAGGTGTTAATTTTTGTATATAATTTTATATATAACAAGCCCATGGGGTCATTGGTAATTATTAATGTTGTTCATAATTTAGTATTGTTAAACTAACTATAAAATATATTGTGCAGCACTGATACATTTAAAAATGTATTATATCAGTGTAAATGTGTATTTTATTTTTTATAATGGCAGAATGTATTTTGTTTTTACTCTTTTGTTTCGATTTTTCAATATGCTCGCGCCACCCTCGTAGAGATATCCCGTCCTCCCCTAGGGAAGTGCGCCCCACAGTTTAAGAAACTCTGAAATAAAGCAAAAGACAAGTTATTAAATATTTCGAATGTGTTACAGAAAAAACAAACACAATCGGACCCCGAGTTAACGAATTCATTAGGACCGAGCATTTTTTTTCGTTAATTCGGGGTTATTCGTAATATCAGGGCTAAAAAAGTGTACAAATTGTTTGCATTTATCTTCTGGAAATTCTATAATAAGCAACTACACAAAAAATAGCACAGTTAAAAGTTAACACACTTATTCATCAGCAAAAAATACTGCTAGCGAATTATTACGCGCCAGTTTAATTGGAAGTTTCAAATTTGACTAATAGATGTTTGACAATCTTTTTGATTCCTCACTCGAAAGAGTTCTTTTTGACTTAATGAAAAAAAGAAAATATTGCTTGTATGTTTCACAGTTTCCAAACAATGTTAAGCATCAGAAAATGTAGCTGCTTTGATAGGAGTTTCATTGTCAATTTCTGCATCAGAATCGCTATTTTGGCTCCCGACAAATCAACAATTTCCTCAACTTCTGTTGAAAAGAATTTTCTGCAAAACCATTCACATAGAATGAACTTCTTACTTCTCTCAAGAAAAAAGCATACAGTAAAAACTTTTAAGACATCCCTTGCAGTGTGGAGAGGGATGGGGGAAAAAAGGAATTTCCTGTCCCATTCAAAACTTACGCGATAGCTTACAAAAAAATGATGTCATTGTTACGTTTGTGCACAGCTGAAAAATCGGCTTTCTTACATAGATAGTCTCACAGTTTACATCACACTTTCACCCCTAAATATTGCTGGGTCTTTTCATCAGACATCGCCCCAAGGAGAACAATTGTGTTGCTTCTTCCCTCACAAAGAACGTATTCTGAACTAATGAAATAATCAATAGTAATATACCGTAATTAAAAGCTCTGACGTAAATAAATCAATTATTTAACTTCTTAACTCTCACGCTACCATTATTTTCGCCGAACGCTTCAGTCATTCGAAAAGAAATATCTCCATTTTTTTTTCTTTTCTTCTAATCCAAATTAATGGAAATTTTTTTTTTCCGGATGTTGGAATAATTTGTTAATAATCGGGGTTTGTTATTCGTTAAATAGGGGCGTTTTGACTTCGTTTTAATTGGAGGAAAATAAAAATGCGTTACATCGCGAAAATCGCTAAATAGGAGTTCGGTAAATCGGGGCCCGACTGTAGATTAGTTCTCGAAAAATTATAGGCAGTTGTAAATCAAACTATTTAAAGAAAATTAAAAACTTTTCAATAACAGAGTAATAATGCACCTAAAAATGTATGCATATAATAAGAGTTTAACTCAAAATATATCACCTTTTTGTTTATCCACATTTTTTTTAAAACACATTTTTATTAGCTTCAGCTGTTTGAAACGGAACCTTTGAACTCAATTTTCACCCACTTTAAAAGGTCAGATTAATTAGAAATTTTGCACACTTGTCAAGGACCGATGACAATACAATAATTAGACAATTTTGTTCCCTTGTCCTCATCAGGATCATCAGAATTAAATATTTCCTATTTCCAGATTTGGCGACTAATTCCAGATCCCATTTCCAGATTTGGCAACTAAAAGGTTAAATTACAACCCTAAAGCGAAAATGTTCATGGTTAATACAAACACAACAAACGAAAAATATTAATTCAACAATGAATAAATGATAATTTAAAAAACAAAACAAGAAACACACTTTTATAATGAATCGAACTAAAATGTACAAAATAATTCTTAATATAGGAATAAAATGATTAACGAGAAAATTAATGTTATAGTTGTAAAAGTGTGGGGTGCTTTGTACTACATTTTTACACTAATTCTGCATTTCGGAATAGAACTAGTAAGAAATTATAACATTATTGATATCGAGCACCCCATTATTTTACCACAATAATATTAATTTTCTCGTTAATCATTTTATTCTTATATTAAGAATTATTTTTTACATTTTAGTTCGATTCACTGTAAAAGTGTGTTGTTTAGTTTTTTCAAACTATAATTTTTTTATTTTAACTATAGTAAGGAATTATTTTGTGTATCGTATGTTTTCATTTTTTTATTGGATGCATTTATTAAATCAATTTAAAACAAATATACATATCTATGCACAACGTGTTACACAACAGAGGCTCACATACCATGAGGAGGTATTGTGCCAAATCATCTCTTAGTGATAATCGTGTTCAAAGTACGAGAACCCCTTACCGTTAATCTTTGTGAGTTTGACGTTTTTTTATACTCCTAATATGTCATCTATAACGGCTCTTTCGATAAAAAAAAATACTAATATATATATTTACTTTTTTTTTAATCTGGAACAGTTTTTACGTTAGACACATTGTCCCCCAAAACACAAACTCTTGACATATTTTATCGATCTTACTTTAAAAAAGAATTAAACAAAGGTATTTTATCCAAAATAATCAATGTTATAAAATGTGAGACTGACGCGTATTTTCGCTTTTTAACCCTTACACCGTTGAGTTTTCGATATTCTGATCTTCCCCCAGAGTTGGGTTCTTTTTCGCTTCAAATGAATTTATCTTACCAGCATTAAAAATTTTCAGATATATGCATGAACCTATAATTACTCTCCGTCAGTATCAGGGAGGTCTTAAGGCATAAGCCAACTGGTCCCGGGCCCGGGGCCTTGCCCTCGGTGGGAGCCTCGTTTCATTCTCAACTCTGTTTTAATAAGATCATGATTCAAAATATTTTAATTGTAAAATATTATTCCCGGATCACATTCTCTGAAAAACAGGGAATTTCAAAATGCATGTCAACTGACAAAAGTGGTAAGACTGTATTATTATGCAATGACCGTTGTCCATGTCTAAGCCTAGGCCTAATACCATAAACAATCATTCAACTCATTTAGTCGAATTGCGGCCATCGGGTCAAGCTGGTTTGTGCCTAAGTTTTTAAGATTGTGAGTCGAGGACAGTTGTTTGCTTCAAATTACCGTTTGAACGAGTGACAATGCATGCTATATACTTGTAATGCCTGTTGGTTCCTGTTTCCCTCTGAACCCTCTTGTCTACCCTCGGACCCGGCTAGGTGTGTGGGAGGAACTGAATAATCAGCTGACATGATTCACTCTAATTATTTTATTGCCACCAAAATATCAAGCAGACACAATAATAATCTAATTAATATAACAGACCAGATAGCAGAGCGCGGAGGTGAGACTCGTTAGCCTGGGGATAATAATACGGAGTGAGTGAGTGAGTGAATATTAACGTCGCACTGATTAGCAACACGAGGGCTTTTGGCGACGGTCCGCGTAATTTTGAACCATGGTCAAGTGACGCGGACGACACCTGAGCTGGCACCCCCTCTCCTAACTACCACACCACACCAACGGGAGGACGTTTGAGCTCTCGACAGATTTAACGTGCATCGCTCCCCTACACGACGGATCTTTAGTGGTACTAGGATCGAACTCATGACACGCTAGCCATGATCCGATGCCTAGACCACGCGGCCACATAATAATACGGACCCTCAACTGATTCCACAATAACTTAAACAAGCTCAATATAACTACGTCACGCACCAATAAGCTAAACTTCTTGTATTTAAATAGGGATCACGATACCTGTGCTTTTATGAAGTCGAGTCCTACACTTGAGTCCTTGAATGCGATCCTTATTCGGATTTAATCATCGTCGATTGATCCTCTCTCAGTAATCTTCAACTGATTCACTCCGATTGCACTTAATCATTTCACGATTCTTCACTCACCAACTAACTCCTAAAACTCGCGAATACAGAATTGATATAATATACTTAATTTGCATAATCACGCCTTCTTCACTCGGTGAAAGTTGGTCGAATTAAATATTTTCGTTTAAGAGTCCTCGAGGGGGAAGTAGAGCCTGTATAGATCCGTCACAATCTCCCCTTTTCATACTTGTGTCATAGTAAACTCTCGTCTTGAGGCTATTACTGATATCTTTGATGTTGAGGTGATTAAAAGAAAGCGTATACAAGAAAAATGTCCTAAATATGAGCAGACACCGATGCTTAGGATAGACGGAACACCGGAGATAAACTGCGGAATGGGATAAGTCATGGATGCAAGTGGCCAGAATGGACGGTTACATTTTTCCTTTTGAAAGGGGTGGAAACTCAATTTCCCTCATCCAACCAATGTTTTGTCTTCGATTCTAACCTGCACCCGATTTTCAGTAGCATTAACACTGGAAAAATAGAGAGGTTTAGATTCATGTAAATACGGTATTTACATAATATACAAATTGCTTTGTTTAAAAATTAGCTTAGATATTCTCAGGAACAGAAGACAATTTTATCCATTTTCGTACATCATCCAAATTATCTGACTCATCATCACTCTCTAAAATTATACTAAAAAACGATTCACACATACACACACCTTTTCTACTATACCTGAATTATACCAATTCTACCCACCTCCCCATTGTCTTTGATATTTTTCCCCAATTGATTATAATCTTTTGCGTATAGTACGAATGGTAATTTAATTTAGTATTTGTTATTAATAACTTAGTTTTTATTAATTAATACTAATTATTTATTCGGAAGCCCAGTGGCTGAGTGGTAGTGTATCACGCTTCCACACCGAAGGTCCGGAGTACAAATCCCGGGCTGGGCGAGGTCGACTCAGCCTTTCATTCCTTCACTGGGTCGATAAATGAGTACCAAGCTTACTTGGGAACTGAACACTGAGGGTTTCGCGTCAGACTTACCACTTGACTGAAACATCTGCACATGCACCCCAGCGCCTAACCCGACTAATCACTAAACCCCAGAAGCAATCAACCTTAATAAATTAAATATAATCGAAGTAAGAGCACTTATCTAATCTTCTGAGCGCTCTTGCTTCAATATTTGAATAATATTCCACTTGAATTAAGTGTACGATCTCCAGTCGCTAACGCTATGTTTTCTTCTATTTCAACTTTCAGCCATCATCTCGCCTACTCTACGACTAACACTTGAATAGAAATTCTAATTTACATAAAACCAAGTCTTCTTCACGGAAAGCGGTTTTCAATTGAAATCACAGTTATAAAAAGATTATTTTACCCAAGAAGGTTAGTTGAAAGCCCGAATACATTCCAAACAACTTTCGAAATAAACCGACGTTTCTATAAATATTAATTTTTTTCTTGCGACCCACCTACAGTTTAATCTTCTTTGCTTGGCCCAAGTTAAGCTTTGAGTTTGACACCTTTGATGCAAATTATCTAAATTTTAATAACTAGCATCATTTGACCAGTTTCACACTTGAATGTTTATAAAAAAAAAAAAGCAAGATCCATTTGTGAAAAAAAGAAACAAATACGCATGTTATCGAATCCATAAATCTTATCTGACGTTCTGCATAATCCAAAGACTTCTGAAACATTGAAATTTTCAAAATCCATTCAAAACGTCGATAGTGGAAACCAGATAAGCAGAAAGAAAGCACAAACCGCGCGGACGTATTCTCTAAAAATAACCCCTGCATGTTCTCGAATAAATTTCTGCGCATTTGTTTCACTGTCATTGTTCCCCGGACAAAGCAACCTTTATCCGTACCTCTTCATTTCCATACCGAACGTCGGATCAAAGTGCGTAATTGATTAAAAATGCAAGGAAAGAAACTGTAGACGAGAATGAGCCCTTCTGTTATTCGAACACAAAACACTTGTTTTCTCTTCACTTCTACATTCTTCGTTCTGAATGACGAATTCGTATCCTTGGCGGCCCAAAATCGACCTTGGTTAAGTTTAATAACACACACAGTTTAGAAAATAGAAACGTAATAACATTTCTCTAAATACACCCCACTCTTTTTTTACACTGTAGATAAACGTTCCGAACAAAAAAAATTGTGTAAAAAAATACAAGCGATCTAAAGTAAATTCGGGGATATGTTCCACAAGTTTAAAAAATTGTGCAAGGTGAAAAATTTCAAAATATTTTTCCAAAAATCCGTGTAAAAAAAGTAATAATGAAATCCCTGTTACTTATTTACTAAACAAAAAATTCATTTTATTACAAAATAAATAAATAATAAACAAATAATTAATTTATAGTTTAAAAAACTAAAAAAAAAATACGCTTTTTTAGGTAATCGAACTGAAAAGTAAAAAATAATATTAGAATAAAATGATTAACGAGAAAATTAATACCATTGTGGAAAAAGCGTGAAATGCCTTAGTACTACATTTTCCCACTAATTCTGAATTTCGGGATAAAACAAGTAAGAAATTATAGCACCCCACGCTTTTACCACACTGACGTTAATTTTCTCGTTAATCATTTTATTCTTACATTAAGAATTATTCTTTATTTTTTCAGTTCGATTAATTATAAAAGCGTGTTCCTTAGCTTTTTAAACTACAAGTTATTTTTCATTTTTTTAGTTCGATCTACAATAAGAGCGATTTTTTAAAAGTTTTTTAGACAATCATTTATTTTGTTTGTTGTATTTGTGTTAACCATGAGTGTTTTCGCTTTACGGTTATAACTTAACATTTAGTCACCAAATCAGGAATAAGTCACCAAATCTGGAAATGGGAAATCGTTAATCCTGATCAGAACAATGGAACAAAAGTATTGTATTGTTATTCGTCCTTGACAAGTGTCCAAAATTTCGAACTGATCTGACCTTTTAAAGTGGGTAAAAATCGAGTTCAAAGATTCCGCTACACAAAAGTGCAGCTAATAATAGCGTGCTCAAAATTAGTGCACCGTGAAAATTTGGTCTATAAGTATATACAACGCATAATAATTCAAACTGAAATTAGAAATAAAATTACTAACAAGTACGTTTATTATGAACTGGACCAAAAATGCTATCATCAGCAGATGTGTCCGATATGTCCAGCACAACAGTCGCCTTTGATTCAAATAAAGAATTGCTGTCGTCATTTAAGGCCCCTGTTGGATTTTTGTAGTTACAAAATCTGTTAATTCACGCTCAGTGTCAGGATCATGAATAAGAAAATGTTGTTTCCTCCCTAATCGTTCTCATCCAAAAGGACACGAATCCCCAAATATTCTTGAAATTCGTACCAGAACAAAAAATTCGTGTAAATAAATTATAGTTTGAAAAAAACTAAAAAACAAGCTTTTATACTGAATCGAACTAAAAAGTAAAAAAATAATTCTTAATAAAGAATAAAATGATTAACGAGAAAATGAATGTCATTGGGGTAAAAGCGTGGGGTGTTCTATAAATGTATCAATTGTTATAATTTTTAACTTCTATTCCGAAAAGCTGAATTAGTGTAAATATGTAGTACAAAGCACCCCACGCTTTTACCACAATGACATTCATTTTCTTGTTAATCATTTTATTCTTTATTAAGAATTATTTTTTTACTTTTTAGTTCGATTCAGTATAAAAGCGTGTTTTTTAGTTTTTTTCAAACTATAATTTATTTTTCATTTTTTAGTTCGAACTACAATATAAGCGTGCTTTTTAGTTTTTTAAACTATCCTTTATTTATTGTTAAATTTATCCTTGAGATTGATATTTGAAGCTTTAATTACGTGGCTGTAGAATTAGTCTTGCTCTTCAAAGGATATTAATTAATTAACGGGTCTGATGTGTATTTATTCTCTCTGTTTAGGAGGCCTCAGATGAGTCCCGTATCGTTATATTAGATTCCGTCTCTTTTGAACAGGTCAAACAAATAAAAGTGCGTAAAGAAGAAAAAGTTCGAATTAAAAAAAATTTTAATGTACCTTGTTTTTATAACGGACTAAATTTATAAAATTAATCCTTTTCATTTTTCTTTTCTTTTTTCACACTTTCATGCATTGTTATCCACTTCTCAGCTATGGTCCAAATTTCAAGTCTCTAGCTCCTCGGAAAGTCACACAGTTTAAAATCAATTATTACAAAATTCCACCCGGACAGACATTAAAGAAAGCGAGTTAATAAAAGCATGGTAATAAAAAGTGTCAATCATTTCTTCACCTTTTAAACGTGTTCCTTTCATGTTAATTCGTATCATCCTTAAACGTATTGCGAAAAAATAAAAAATATTTATCAGTTAGAACGCAAATTATTTTTTTTCATATGCAGGAGCCTTTTTTTTTTATTTTCATTTTCAGAAAAATGTTTATATTATGGTTAGAAATTGCTAACACACACCCACCCTCCAATTTCTCAGATACATAACACTTTTTTTGTTTTATTTCTATTAACCGCAAGTGTATTTTATACTCGCATAAAATTAGCTTTAAATTCAAAACACTCACTTTATGATTACACCTTATTCTTTTAGTCGCTAGATCTGAAATAAGTCACCAAATCTGGAAATGATGTATGAAATTAGTCGCCATATATATCTGGAAATGGTACATGGAACAAGTCGCCAAATTTAAAAATGATATATGCAATAAGTCGCCAAATCTGGACGTGGTATCTGGAATTGTCGCCAAATCTGATTATCCTTATTCCTGAAGACCCTGAAAAGGACAATGGAACAAAATTATGAAATTATTGTATTGTCATCGGTCCTTGACAAGTGTGCGAAATTTCGAATGAATCCGATCTTTTAAGTGGGTAAAAATCGAGTTCTAAGATTCCGTTACATGCAAGGGAAACTTATAAAAGCGTGTTAAAAAAATACTTTGCATTCCTGTACCGTGTTGTTTCAAAATTGTGTAAAAAAAGACCGTGTGAAAAAAGTTGGATGTATACATTATTCTTAACGTAGCGTACATTTTACAGATGGGCCAAAGAGTTGAAAATGTAAGAAAACGTCGCACACAATGAGCAGTAGACCCTCATAACTACAATCATCAACTAAAGCTGTTAGACCTTCCAATGTGGATTGAATATTTTCATATACATGTATACTTTTAGAGAAAAAAATTTTGGTGAAGAATATTATTTACACATTAAAAAAAGCACATTTTTTGAAGTGAAAACTTCTTTAGCGGCGTAGGGCACTTTTTGGTAGGGGAAAATCTTATGGGTTCGCGTCACGGACATGCTTATAGCAGAAAATCTGTAGCTATACAGCTGACGTATAGTGCTGTGTATATCTTTATAAGTGAAATTCAATGGATTTAGTGAAAAGTTCAATGTGTATATACTGTGCATTGCTCGTTGCGATTCCGAAAATGAACAATACATATTAATGGTTGCCGTTTATATTTCGCCTGGAAAATCTATAAGACAGATACAACAATTTTTATTCAAAAATGTGATGATTTATACAAAAGAAGGTTCTAAGGTACTCGGAAAAAAATTTGGCGAAAAATATGATAATATACCGATGATTTTAAGTGGAGACTTCAGTATTAACTTTGCAGATGATAAAAATCTACCACTAATTGAATTTCTAAATGAAACAATTTAAATACGTCCAATGATCGAAAACTCAGTACTACAAAATATAAAACGACGATCGGTGCGGTTTTTACGCGATAGGTAAATTTTAATCAATTATTTTCCTTTCTTACTTTAGTTACCACAAGCCTATTGTATCTTTTTTAGAACAAAATGAAATAATTGAAAGTACAAAAAGTCCAAGTATTGTTGAAATTAATGATGACAATGATGCAAACAATTAAAATAATGTTAAAAATCAAGTACATTGAAATTTAAGTAAATACAAATACTATCCATAAATAATATGATTGTATATTAATTGTTATTTCTATTGAATTGTATTTATATTTTGTCATGATCTTGTACATCCCGTAATATATTTGAATAATAAAAAACCATATAAACATATGCATATAGTTGTTGCTCGGAGTGTTAATAGATGTGAAAACCGGATTGATGTAGATAATTTTAATTCAAACATTATGAAATTTCAAATTTTAATACTAAAAGTTCTAAGCTTTCACTTCTATCGACAGTCTTTATAACTGCCAATTTTTGTTAATTTTTTTTACAAAAAAAAAGTAGTATTGTATGATACGCGACCTTCAACTAACAACTCCTTTAGGGTGCTTTTTTGGGCCAGAAATTTTAACCAATCTTCTCCTAAAAGAAGAAAACGTGATATGCAAATTAAGTTTAATATATATATTCCTTCTTCGCGAGTTTGAGAGTTAGTGAATTGTGAGTAGATTAGAAGTGAAATAAATAAGGAATAGTTAGCAAATTGGCAGTGATGAGAATTGGTAAACAAAGAGTAAGAAAGTGGTTAGTTTAGCTAACCAAGAAGTGTTAGAGTCTAATTGCAATTGATTGGTCTCAGGGGTGTTAATTTTGTCTCGAGGGGTGAAATGTAAACAATTTTCAAACAGGTATACTTCTTTTAAATTTAAATTAAATAATTCGAATCTTTTACATGCTATGTACAAAGGATTATAGTTTCAAAAAAGTACAAAATGTTTGAAATATAATCATAATTTTAAAATTTATAAGCATATGCAAATAAGAAATAATTTTGTAATAAATATTAAGTAATTTTTGCGCCGCGCACGCTATTTTCTAAAATAGTAGCCTTTGATGCATAGCACTTTATAGAATTATAAAATGTATCATACTCTTTAAGCCCTAGTAAATTAAGAGTAATATATCTTTTGTATTTCAAAAAATATTTGAAAAATATTGAAATTTTGAAAAAAGATTTTGAAAATATAATTCTTTTTATTTTTAAAAAAATATAATTTTTTATTCTATTTATTTAAATTTACTACAGTGTAATAAGGATACATTTAACTTTATAAATCAACTTATTGCTAGTAATTAGAGCTAATACTTTTGAAAATAGCATGCGCGCAGTAAAACTCAATTAATATTTCTTATAAAAAAATTCCTTATTTTCATATGCTTATAATTTTTAAAATTATGATTATATTTTAAACATTTTATACACTTTTCTGAAGCCTCATTCCTTTATAAATAATGTGTAAAAGATTCGAATTATTTAAATCTAATTTAAAAGAGTTATATGTATTTGGATATTGTTTATATTTTCAGCCCTCCAGAAAAAGTTAACACCCCTGAGACCCCTTAAGTCAGGTACTGTCAACTTCATATTAAGTTAATGTTTAGAGTGTTAAAGTAGTAGTGAGGACATTAAATATTTAAGCTCTGTGTATAGTAATATTAAAGGAGAGAGAGAGAGAAGAACTGCATTATTGAACATATTCTCCCCAAACGCGAATCTCGTCTCTCCCTCGCTCTATTACTGAATTGAATTATCGTATTTATAGTGTTATTTGTGTTTGAGTTGTTTATAGTGATAAATAAAATAATTAGAATTCATCATGTCGTATGATCCTTTAATTCTTTCCACACCTCTAGCTGGGTCACAGAGTAGAAGGGATTTAAACTCGTGTCATGATAACCACTGAAATTATTGACAAACAGTACGTTTTTTACTATACATTTACCCTAAAATCGGGCGTATAACGTGCGCCTATACTTTCAAGCTGCAATTTTTAATTTTTAATTGTATTCGCCATATAACGCGCACCACTTTCTTTACTAAGAAACCCGAAACATACGTGCGAGATGCTCTTATGTTTTGAAGTCATTTATTCGAAATATTATTCCAAGCTTTATAAAAAAAGAGTTCACTTCTAGAAAAGCAACCCTCTAAGTTCATAAAGGAATGCCATTTCTTTTAAGGTATTCGAACACGTTGAAAATGACCCAATTCAGTCAAGACATATATTTTTCTATTTTTTTATTTTAGTGAATAGAGCTCTCTTTTGACTTTACGAAACATACTTTGTTTTGTTTCTACACTACCTAGAGGCCAAGTTACAATCCATTTTATAAAGTTAGAAAAACCGGAAGTGGGTTTTTGATCTATCAGAAGTGGGCATTTAAATTGCTCAAAATCTATCATGGCGAGTCTGATAACTCAAAATATAACGAATGTATTTCTATAAAACTTTTTAAACCTGATATTTACATTATTTTCTAGAGAATGTACTAAAATATTTCTTATTGTATGAATACTTTTTGAGTTATGGTTTGTTATTTAAATAATAGTCTCATAAAAAATGTATCATTTCTTATAATGTTTACTCAATAAGCTCTAAAATTTTCAAATTTTAATAAAAAATTTAAATTGTAATACATTTTTTAGATAAATGCATCTAATTTGTTTTAGTAATACTTTTACTAATATATGTTTAGTACTTTTTTCCCTAACTGCTTTAAAGTTTTTCAAAAATATTGCTAAAATTTCACTTATAATTGTGATTTTTGTAAAATTCAGATAATTTGTTTTAAATATTGATAGTTAAATAGTAATATTTATTGGTATTGAGTCCTAAAAGAGCATTTATATTGTTTTAGTATGCTGTTTTGTTAAAAAGTACTCCGAACGTGTGTTCGGATACCTTAAATAAACAGTATTTTGATCTATGTAGAAGTCTAATTTCTTTCAAAGCTCGTCTCTTTTTTTTTTTTTCCAACACTCTTTTATGAGCTTCACTTGTATGTAACGGAATCTTTCAACTCCATTTTAACCCACTTTAAAAGGTCAGATTAATTCAAAATTAATTCAGATTAATTCACTTGTCCAGGACCAATGAAAATACAATAATTTTGTTCCATTGTACTGACCAGGATCATCAGGATTAACGATTTCCCATTTTCAGATCCTATCGCGCATCCGGCGAATAATTTCAAATCCCATTTACACAGACTTGGCAACTAAAAAATTAAATTACAACTTAGTTCTATTAACTATTAAAGGTTGTTTTTTAAAATGTAATATTTTTAGTGCACACATTTTTATACCTGGCGTATAACGCCCACCCATATATTTGGACCTTATTTTTTGTATTAGAAGTGCGTGTTATATGCCGGATTTTACGGTAGATAAAAGTATTGAATTATGATGAATAAAAATATTTAGGAATTTGGGTTAAATTAAATACAAAGCTAAGTACATATTTATTTACAAGAGTCTAAAAAAATTATAAGTACCCGAAAATTATTTCATTATGAATAATATATTTTTTGTTCTCTAATGGGGCTGCGGATTGGTATTTCTACCTTTGCAGACCTAGTACATTCTCCAGGAGCTGGCATCACTTTTTATAGCGCGGCACCATATAGGCGATATCAACTACCACAAGTAATTTCGACGGCCAGTTTCCTCTCCAGAGGAAGGCACCTGAGCTGTGCCGATGCGAAATTTGTACTTAGGAATTTAATTTTGCCGAGAGAATCCAAACCAAATGGACACTCCAGGGAATTTTTACATGCCGCATAATCATACGATACGACCGCTGTCTATTTTCTGCATCAAGAAAATCCACCGACTTGGGCCGGGGTAGAACCTCAACCTCAGGTGCAGAAGGCCAACGACAAACCAACTACGCCACCGAGCAGGCATAATATATTATAATACTTAATAATTGAAGATAAGTTAAGGCATCTTCATCATTATCATCGTCATCAACTGATTCATTATCACCTAATTATTTAGGGAAGAAGCTTTCAAGATGTGATGTCTCAAGCATCACATTTCAGTAAATTTTCCCTCTATTCAAAGCGATTTCACCCATCTTGACTTACCGTAAAATCCGGCGTATAACGCGCACTTTTAACACAAAAAATAAGATCAAAATTTACGGGTGAGCGTTATACGCCGGGTATAAAAATGAAAGCTTTAAAAATAAAATAAAAAGATGAACAAAAGAAAAAAATTAGATCGAAATACTGTTTATTTAAAAGAAACGGCATTCCCCCCCCTTGATTACCAAAAATTCGTCGATTTGGGGAAAAAATTCAAAATTAATCTTATGCTTTTATTTTATAGCCTATACATTTAAGATTCCAAAAACACTCTAGTTTTATTTTTAGGATATTTAGAAGCAAAGTTATAACATAATTTGTAAACCGGAAATGGAGTTTACAAAACCGGAAGTACACCCTTACTCAAAATATTTTTAAGATACTGAATTGAAATTTTAAGAACATGTTTTATTTAGTTATATCTGTATTTTGAATAAAAATCTAATCTCAGTGTATTTATTTTTGTACTTTATTGCTTTTTTATGAAATAAAGCCATTTATTTTTTAAAAAATTCTGTTTTTGCATAAAATTTGACATAATTTAAAAACTTCCGAGAGTATTACAAATCTTTTTATTCCTAACGCATATAAAGATGTTGTTCACGCGTGTGGTATAAATATTATTTGAATACATTCATTAGAATTTTCTGTAAATGCAATTTTTCATCAAAATTTTACTAAAAGTGACAATTGTTATCTTTATATATAAAATATACGTATCACAGTGTTTGTCCGCGATGGACTCCAAAACTACTCAACCGATCATAATATAATTTTACATACTGTGTGTCATTTCGTCCAACTTAAAACTTAGGATGGTTTTTATCTTTATATATAAAATATACGTGTCACAGTGTTTGTCCGCGATGGACTCCGAAACTACTCAACCGATCATAATATAATTTTACATGCGGTGTGTCTCATTTCGTCCAACTTAAAACATATAGGATAGTTTTTATCTTTATGTATAAAATATACGTATCATAGTGTTTGTCCGCGATGGACTCCGAAACTACTCAACCGATCATAATTTTACATACTGTGTGTCATTTCGTCCAACTTAAAACATACGATGGTTTTTATCTTTATATATAAAACTAGCTGTTACCCGCCCGCTTCGCTGGGTATTTCATGATGTTTTATAAATTTTTACTGCTTATATATATGTATAAATTATTGATATCTAAGTCCTAGCATTAAGAATTCGATTGAATTGAAAAATATACTTATACCTGTAACTGCCACATGTTGATAAAAAAAAGGGCAGAACTCATCTAATTTATATTTTCTAAAAATCTCTAAAATTGAAGCATAGAATGATGTTTGCTCTTTCGTAACTCAAAAACCAAGTGGATTCCCGCAAAACCAATTTTCGGTGGATCTCTACTCCGTAAATTGAACATGCAAGCCAAATTTCAAGTCTAAATCTAACAGAAAAAAGCAAAAGTTTTACTATAAATATCCCCGTAATCCCGTTGAGAGCCGTTTTCCAAAATTACCGCTCTTAGCGGATTTCAATTCAACAAAAGAAAAATGCAAACCAAATTTCATTATTATAGTCCTTGTAGCTCGAAAAAAGTAATTTTTTTTGTCAATACGTCCCAGTAACCCCCTGCACCCCCCTTAAGAACTTGATTTGCTTAAAATACATTCTTAGTGGATCTCTATTCAACAAAAGAAACATGCTTAACAAATTTCAAGTATATGGGTCTAACAATTAAAAACATTAATTTTTTCTGTAACTCCTCTTGACCCCTCGCAAACATCCTTAGGGGTCAATTTTCGTTTTACTCTTTGTTAGAGGAACTCTATTCCATGAAAGTAACATGCCTACCAATTTTCAAGCAGGATGATCAAATAGTTTAAAAATGGAAATATTTATCGATTACGCCTCTTAAACTCCCGAAATTACACTTGGTAGTTGATATTCGCAAAACCCATTTTGTAGCGGTTCTCTACTTTACGAAAGGAATCTGCTTATCAAATTTCAAGACTGTACGTCTAACAGTTTAAAAATGGGGATAATTGTCTATAACGCCACTTGAGCCCCCGCAACGCCACTTCTGGGTCTGTTTTCACAAAACCCATTTTGGAGGGGAATTGCACTCTATGAAAGGAATCTGCTTATCAAAATTTGAAGACTGTGCGTCCAGATTAATTAAAAATGCAAAAAAATTATCAACAACGCCCCTTGAACCCCCGCAACACCACTTAGGGGTCGATTTTCACAAAACACATTTTGCTGTGTATTTCTATCCTATGAGAGGAATCTGCTAACCAAATTTCATAACTGTGAGTCTAATAGTTTAAAAAAAGAAATAATTATTTATATCTGCCCTTAACCCCCCGCAACACCCCTTGGGGTCAATTTTCTCCAAACCCGTTTTGTAGCGGATATTCACCCCATGAAAGAAACATTCCTACCAATTTTCAAGCAGGTAGGTCAAATACTTTAAAAACGAAAATATTTATCTCTTACGCCTCTTATTCCCCTGCAACGCCACTTAGAGGTCTGTTTTCACAAAACCTTCTTATAGCTGATCTCTACTCTATGAAAGAAATCTCTTTATCAAATATAAAGACTGTGCGTCTAATAGTTTAAAAATGGAAATAATTATCTATAACGCCCCTTAAGTCCCCTCAACGCCACTTGGGGGCAATTTTCACGAAACCCATTTTTAGCGTATCTCTACCCTATGAGAGGAATCTGCTTACTAAGTTTCAAGACTGTAAGTCCAATAACTTAAAAATAGGAATTTATAACGCCCCTTAAACCCTCGCTCCAGCAACACCCTGTGACGGGTGCTTACGCGTTTCACTAACCTTCTCTCAAATTCCTTTAAGATTGTATTTATTTTAACCAATCCCCGCTGAGAGCTAAAAGTGTGACTTATGCAAACAAGATAGTTTCGGGATTAGCGAGTTCGAAAAAGATATAAAAGGGAGAAATGGAATGAAGAGAGGAGGAAAGTAAGGAAACACTCTGTACTCACCATGCCTGATATGGACGTAGATCCTCCGGATCGACAAACCTTGTGTAGTAAAAGAGATGAACTTTATTCCACAATTGAAACATCAGGAATTCTGATCGAAAATTTCAACGAAGTTATCAACGTGCCCGATACGCCACAAAATCACCAGATGAAGGAAATAGTCCAGAAACAGATAAGGGAGCACCAGCAAGGTAAGGATGCTGCTTTAGCTGAGCTTGATACTATTCCCCCATGTAATGACCATAACTGCTTTAATTGCAGAAATCTTAAATTGCACTTTACTTCTCCCTCCCCAATGCAAGAGGAACCACTAATAATTGACGAAAACCCCCCAGTTAAAAGCGATAAGAGCGAATCGGCCGAGATTTCTCTCCCGAAACGCAAACCCAAGAAAAAGAGGGGAAAAGCTAAGGACGTTACGGACGACTTTGTCTTCCCTAAACGAACAGCCAGACCTGCCTCTCCCAACGCCACTGAACCCATAGCCATTACAAACAGCTTTTCGGATCTAGAATCCGAAGTAGAAGACGATGAGCAACAGAAAGTTTTACCCCATGAACCCCCCACCCCTAATCCCATTTCACCCATTTTTCTTAAAATCAAAACCACTGTACGGGAACAACTTAAAGCTATTTATTCCAAATTCCCTGAAATTACAAATAAACCATCCGGCGAATTTCTTAGATTAATTGCAAATAATAGTGACGAATACCATAGCCTCACTCAATTTCTCGAACAAAACAAGGAATACGAATTTATAGTCACTAAACCTAAAATCGATAAGCCAATTAAAATTGTCCCATCAAAGGACTCCCCATATTCTCCAAGACTCACGAGATCCAAGAGGATCTCGAAGACGGATTCACAATAGACAATGTAATTCAACTTATTTCCAAAAAAAACAAAGCCCCTCTCCCATTTTTTCAAGTGGTGTTACCTAGGAATCCAAACAATCTGAGAATTTTTGACACAACCAAGGTGGGATTTATGCAAGTTAGAGTAGAGGGTTACCTCATTAGAGGAGTTACCCAATGCTTTAATTGCAATAAATTTTATCACACGGCAGCCAATTGCCACCTAAAACCAAGATGTCTCAAATGCGGTTTGGAACACCAAACTAGGAATTGCACCATAAAAGAACGACAGGAAAATCCACTATGCATTAACTGCAACGAGCGCGGCCATACGGCCTCATACACTAAATGTCCCAAGTTCCCCCAACCCAAAAAAAGGCACTACGTTAAATAATCCAAACAGAAACAAAAACTTCGAAAGTAACACAATAACACCAGGAGTTTCCTTCGCTAACGTCGTTAGCGAACCCCCCCCCCCTCCCCCCACCCCTTGTACCGAAAACATTCAAATAAACTATACAAAAGACAAAGTCGACCGTGAGCCCTGTGCTGATAGCAACATTTCTGATCTAATTCAAGTTTTTGAATTAGTTCAAGTTATTTCAAGGATATTAAAAAGATCCCCCGAAATTTTAACTCTATTACCCAAACTAAAACAAGCAGAAAGAGATAATAATGCAGCGTATGTTCTTATCGAAGCTCTGCTTGACAAGAATTAATTCTAAATTTTTTACCTCACTATTTTCTAAGTTTACATCCTCATTTTATTATTAGACTAATTTTATTATTTTTATCAATCTTTAATTTACCTCAATTCCAAGTATTTTTTGTTAAAAGTCCAACGGCCCTTTTTTGTTAAAATTCCAACGGCCCTTTTTCTTATCAAGCTCACTGCAGTATCCGATCCCATTGCTTCCAACATAGCCCAGACTCCTCTCACCCCATTGGTCCACTTCTCTGAAGCCACGCCTCCATCCTCATTCCAATCTACAACTCCAAGCTAACAACATCGCCAGATAGAGGGCGGAGGGACCTGGCGGTCCCAGTCCCTAGATTCAACATTATGCCATTACGAAGAGAGGAGGATGACTACGTGTTTTGATAGAGGAGTTAACTACAAGATTGATTAAGAAGGTGATTCTAGGAGATTAGTTTAACTAAGTGAAGTTTGTTCGCCGTAGGAAGATTATTTGAAAAAGGTTCATTAATTCGGTTCGGACGGA
Source organism: Trichonephila clavata (assembly GCA_019973975.1). Classification (NCBI taxonomy): domain Eukaryota; kingdom Metazoa; phylum Arthropoda; class Arachnida; order Araneae; family Nephilidae; genus Trichonephila; species Trichonephila clavata. The sequence goes on from BMAO01016703.1 coordinate 43,071, forward strand.
ACTGAAGATATCAAGGATTGAAGCCGCTCTTTAGATCCTTCAAGTATTAAAGAATCCTGCCTTAAAAAGATATCAGGTCTGTTATTTTCATAAATTAGTTATAAATGCGTAGTTTGATTGTATGCGTTATTCGCCGTAGTTTCAGTTAGTGTTCCGTCGTTCATAATTGAATTCTTATCACACTCCACTGTAATTTGTTGTTCTTAAAGTTTGATTAATATTTGTGTATTTCTATAATAAGAAGAATTTTTTTTAATAAATGATATTGATTTATTAATTTAGTAGTCGTTAATCATGAATCCAACATACCCTAATTTAGATAATGTGCAAATAGGAGTTAATAGTCATAGGGGTAGTGAGAGACTACGACACTGGCGCCCAAACGAAATACCGGATTTAAGAGCAGGTGCAGGATTTAGAGTTTTGCCGGAATTATTTTTTTCGGGTAAAGAAAATGTGTCTGAGTTTATTTCTAATATCGATGACAATATAGCCTACTATGAAATACCGGCGAATCTATCATGTGCGTATTTAAAAGGTCATTTAATTGGGAGAGCGTTAGACTGGTTTGAGGTGATAGGGTTCGAGTGTGTAAATGAAGAAGCGACTGCATTTGCAATACTTAAAAAGAAATTGTCAGATAGTTTTCCGGTAATACGGAATAAATCAGAGCTAGAAGCTCAGTTTTTTTCATCAAAACAACGGAGAGGTCAAGCCCCGTCAGACTTTATTTTTCAGCTATTAAAAATACATAAAACTTTGGATTTGAATTCTGATGAGATAAAATTGATCGATCACATAGTAATGCGACTAGAACCCCAAATAATGGATTATTTAGAAGTTCGAAACCCCACAACGAAAGCTCAATTGATAGAGTTGGTAGACCGGTATGAGGAACGTCATAGCTGCAGGGAAAACCAGGGTTCGAGTAGTAATTTTGCTAGACGAAGTTGGGATGTGAGTAGGAATCCTGAGGAAAGAAGGAATAATAGAAATTGGAGAGATACTGGGGTCGGAAATAGTCAAAATGATCAAAGAGGACTAGGCAGGGGTGCGAATAATTTTTCTCGTCGTAATTATCAAAATCAAGGATTCGAGGGAGGAAATCGCTACAATCAGCCAAATCAGAGAACAGACCGGTATCAGAACCGTAGGATGGTGGTTAGGAAGGGTCCTAATGATGATTCAGCAAAGCAGAATTGGAGGCGTGTTGATTGCAACAGCGAAAGGCAAAGAAATGCCAATTTAAACTTCTAAGCGATCGTGTTGCGGGAGGTAAACGATCGCTAGTTAAGTCAAATCCTCCTATTAGAATTAAAATTAATTCATTGCGATTATCACCGGTTGAACTTCCGTATGTGCCGATTCTTTTGCATGATACATTTCTAAAAGCGCTCTGGGATACAGGTGCGGAAAAGTCATTTATTTCAGAAAAAACGTACCGGTCATATTTTTCTTTCTGTCCTATTAAAAAATCGTTAGCTGAAGTAGTTACAGTTCAAGGGTCACAATGCAGAAATTTAGGCACAGTTGAGTTAAGAATTAAAATAAGAGAATTTTCGAAGTTGCGGAAATTTCATGTGATTGCTGAGATGCAATATCCATGCATCCTAGGTATTGATTTTATGTCACATGCAAAGATTAGTTTGGACTTTCTGTCAAAATCGTTAATCATTCCGGATTCGCAAATGGAAAAAGTGGCAATTTCGGACGAACCGGTTCAGATAGATTTATCTAACACTAAGTTAAATTCAAAACAAAAACAGGAATTACAGATTTTGTTTAAGGAATTTCATGGGTTGTTTTCACTTAAGCCTGGTCTGACACATGTGTTTTGTCATGAAATTGACATGGGTGATAGTCCTCCTGTTTTTTCGAGACCTTATCGCTATGACAGGGTCAAACAGGGTATAATCGACTACCATGTTCAGAAGATGTTAAATGATGGAACAATAGTTCCAACAACATCACCCTACGCATCTCCAGTTGTTTTATGTCGGAAGAAAAACGGGTTGCCGTTAGATGACCCAGAAGCTTATAGGTTTGCAATAGATTATAGGAAATTAAATGCGATCACGAGATATCCGCGATATCCGCTACCAATAATTGATGATTTGATCACTAATATTCCACACACCGAAATTATGTCATCACTTGATTTACGCAGCGGATACTTTCAGATGGCAGTAGACCCCAAAGATGTTCATAAGACGGCGTTTGTTACAAAGAATGGTACTTTTGCATTTACTCGCATGCCATTTGGCCTTTCGGGGGCAGCTCCAAATTTTCAAAGGGCAATAGAGATGATCCTCAAGCCAGTCCTCAGGCGTTTTGCCCACTGTTATATGGATGACGTGATTATTTCGTCTCCATCTTTTGAAAGCCATGTAGAACACTTACGGGAAGTATTCAGATTGTTGCAGGAGGCTGGTTTGACGTTGAATCGCGAGAAATGTCATTTCACGAGGGAACAATTACGTTATTTGGGTTTAGTTATTAATAAAGAAGGAGTTGAAACAGATGAGGAGAAGGTAAAAGCCATTATTGAAATGAAACCACCGAAAACTGCAAAACAAATAGCAAAATTTTTAGGAATGACGGGTTGGTATCAAAAGTTTATTAAAAACTACGCAGACATGTGTGAGCCCTTATATAATTTAAAACGAAAAAACTCTAAGTTCCGTTGGTCGGAATCAGCGCAGGAAGCCTTTGATCGTATTAAGAAAGCACTGACAGAAGCTCCAGTGTTACAATTACCAGATTTTTCCCAACCTTTTGAACTCTATACGGATGCGAGCTCAGTGGGGGTAGGAGCAGTATTGACACAGAATAATAGGCCTATGGCGTTTGCCTCGAGAACTTTAAACCGAGCAGAAAGGAATTATAGTGTGACGGAACGTGAATGTTTAGCTGTCATATGGGCATTAAATAAATATCGCACCTATTTCGGATCCTTGCCAGTTAAAGTGATAACAGACCATGCTGCACTTACCAAATTAACGAATGGAAAGAATTTGTCGTCTAGAATGATAAGGTGGACGCTTAAGTTGGCAAATTTTAATGTAGAATGGGAACATCGCCCAGGTACGCAAAATTTAGTGGCTGATATGTTGTCTAGAAACCCGTTAGAAAGTAATGAAGAACCAAAGGTGTCTTGTGCGGTGATTAGATCGTTAGTATTATCGTCTAGAGAACAGTTGAGAGAGGAACAGAGAAATGACCCGGAGCTAGGTCACATCATGAAGTTTTTGGAAAATCCGGACGATAGTTCCATTAATGAATCAATCTGTAGAAATTGGTCCCATGACTTTAAAATCGTTGATGGATTGCTATATTATGCAAAATATACAACCACACTAGGTGAATTAAGGGTATTTATACCTAAAACATTACGTAAAGATGTTATGCGAGAATTCCATGACTCGCCGATGGCAGGCCATTTAGGCAAAAAGAAAACCTACTTAAAATTAAAAGACGCGTGTTATTTTCCGTATATGAGGAAATACATTTATAAATATGTAGCAACCTGCGACCAATGCCAAAAAGTCAATTATAAAAACGGATTACCAGCTGGTCAATTAATTCCGATAGTGACGAATTTTCCGAATGAAATCGTGTCTTTAGATTTGTTAGGCCCATACCCTGCAACTAGTCCAGAACGCTATAGATTTATTTTAGTAATTACAGATAATTTTTCTAAATGGGTTGAAATAGTTCCCTTAAGGAAAGCTTCGGCTAAAGCAATTGCCAATGCATTTTTTGAGAATTATATTGCGCGTTATGGAGCTCCTGTAAAATTAGTCACCGATAACGGCCCCCAAATGATATCCGAAGTTTTTGAGCAAGTATGTCGCAGGTTGAACATAAAACACGTTAAAACTGTGGTATATCGTCCACAAGCTAATCAAACAGAAAGAGTTAATTGCACTCTTTTAAAAATGATTTCGAGTTTTGTCGCGGATAATCACACTAACTGGGATCAATTTCTGCAAGAGTTCGGTTATGCTATTAGGACAGCAGTACATGAGACAACGGGTAAAACACCGGCGGAATTATTTTTAGGTCGAAATTTAATCACCCCTTTTCAGAATTTAGTTATGGTAACTGATGGATCAGATTTAGTTTGTGGGTACATAGAAAGGTTGTTTGAGGAGGCTAGAATTCATACAAAGCGCCAGCAAGAGAAGTGGGCGAAATATTATAATAAAAGGAGGCGTGAAAATAATGTGAAAGTTGATGATCTAGTATTAGTTCAAACTCACCCGTTAAGTTCGACAAGTAAAAAAATAGTAGGTAAATTTATGCCAAAGTTTGAAAGCCCATATAAAGTTCTGAGTGTAAAAAATAATAATAATTTAGTAATATTAAATTTGGTAAAAGAATAACGGTTAATGTGGACCAGGTGAGAATTTACCATCAAAGAGAAGACAGTGTTGCCGAGTCGGAAAGTGACAATAGTAGTGATCATGGTGCAGTGGCATCAGTCAGGTCGGATGATGGGCAGTCGAGATTGGTGCAATCGGAGAGTGATGGGGGTTGTCGTAAAGGATCGAAATCAGGAAATTTAAATGGTAGTAGAGATATAGTTGCGAATAGACGCGATGGAGTGGAGGTGAGAAAAAAACGTGGACGGACGGAATCTGCTGTTTCTTCGGGGGGTGACGTGTATGATTTCAGGAAAAAAAGACCTTTTTGGACTGAAAGAAAGAAAAGAGGAAGGCCAGATTCTTGGAGAGAAAACATACAAAAGAAGAAGAGACCAGAGGCCCAGGTATCCCGAGAAAAAAGAAAGATTTCCTCGTCAATGCCCTCTCGCCCCTCCAGAAAGCGGTATAGAAAGGTGGAAGAAAATAGTTCTGAAAGAGCAGTTCCAGGACCATCCCACAGATTCAAGTACAACAGACCTCATCAGGAAAGGAGCTGTCCATACTATCTTCGGAGTTGACGTCGAGGGGACAACAGCCAAGTTCCAGTTCTCACAAATGAAAACAACGCCTCAGCAGGAGCATATCAACTTCAACGGACTCGATGGAAGAGGAGATCCAGAAGGTGGGAGCGCAGAGTGGACAACCCTAGGACAAGGTCATCCAGCACAGAGGCCATGGTTGGAGACAAAGCCTATGCAGATTGGATCTAAAGACTAGCCAGGTTGTATAATTCTAATTTGTTTATTTTTTCCTCTGACAGACAGTTCGGAGTATTTTCTATGTGGGCTAGCCTATTTTTTTTTGTAAAATTAGCGTACAAAAGCGTCACTGAGTTGTGTGCATTTTCATATCGGTTGAAAAAACTTTTGTATTTAATTTTTTTCCAAATTGTGGAAAAACATTTGTTGAATTGCAATTGTTTTGCTACACATTAAAGACGAGGCTTTATATGTGAGATTACTTGTATTGTTTGTTGTAAAATATTCTATGTAAAAAATGTATATATTTTTGTGTGTAATTATTAAGATGTATAAGTAGTGTCTGGTTTCTGGGCGCGGCGTAATTAGGAATACTAACAAAAAACATTAACAGCGCAGCGCGATTGATTGGGAATTTTTTGAAAATGAAACCAGATAAAGGTTATTTTGTTATGAAACTATATATATATAATATAATGTATGCCATATTTTATGTCAATAAGGAAGTTGTATAAAAGTTCTGAGCATTTAATGTCATGTTTTAGAAAAAATTGACAAGGTTTCCTTTCAGGGCAGCAGTCCCTGAACATAGTGATGCGATGAAAACTTTGATGTCGTGAGAAGATATTAATGTAAAATTTTATATTTGTTAGCACTTAAGTAAAGTGCATGATCAGGGTTTTTTCCTGGAAAGGTTTTCCCCTGATCTTCGCCCGAATGGGATGCACTGTAGGGATTGTAAGTTTGTACAAGAGCAATAAATTGGAGTGGAGTACCCCTTTTGAGTAGTCATTTCTGTGTGCTAGTTTAATTAAAGTTTCTAACTTAGAGAGTTAAAATTTTCGGCAAATCCAGTGTTTTTAGGCATTCTAAAGTTCGTGAGTTAAAACTTTCTACAAGTTCAGTATTTTCAGGCATTATAAAGTTCGTGAGTTAACTTTCTACAAGTTCAGTATTTTTAGGCATTCTAGAGTAGTTAAAATTTTGTGCAGGTTCAGTGTTTTTCAGATGTTAGGTAAATTAAGCGAGTTCTTGCAGGTCGTTTAGACCTTCAATAAGTCACGCTTTTTTTCTCGGAGGGGGGTTGTGACGGGTGCTTACGCGTTTCACTAACCTTCTCTCAAATTCCTTTAAGATTGTATTTATTTTAACCAATCCCCGCTGAGAGCTAAAAGTGTGACTTATGCAAACAAGATAGTTTCGGGTTTAGCGAGTTCGAAAAAGATATAAAAGGGAGAAATGGAATGAAGAGAGGAGGATGACTACGTGTTTTGATAGAGGAGTTAACTACAAGATTGATTAAGAAGGTGATTCTAGGAGATTAGTTTAACTAAGTGAAGTTTGTTCGCCGTAGGAAGATTATTTGAAAAAGGTTCATTAATTCGGTTCGGACGGAACTGAAGATATCAAGGATTGAAGCCGCTCTTTAGATCCTTCAAGTATTAAATAATCCTGCCTTAAAAAGATATCAGGTCTGTTATTTTCATAAATTAGTTATAAATGCGTAGTTTGGTTGTATGCGTTATTCGCCGTAGTTTCAGTTAGTGTTCCGTCGTTCATAATTGAATTCTTATCACACTCCACTGTAATTTGTTGTTCTTAAAGTTTGATTAATATTTGTGTATTTCTATAATAAGAAGAATTAATAAATAATATTGATTTATTAATTTAGTAGTCGTTAATCATGAATCCAACATACCCTAATTTAGATAATGTGCAAAGGGGAGTTAATAGTCATAGGGGTAGTGAGAGACTACGACAACCCCTTGGGGGTCAATTTTCCCAAAACCCATTTTGTAGCGGATATTTACTCCAGGAAAGAAACTTACCTACCAATTTTCAAGCAGGTAGGTGAAGTAGTTTAAAAACGGATATATTTATCTATTACGCCCCTTAATCCCCCGAAACGCCACTTAGGAGTCTGTTTTCACAAAACCCGTTTTGTAACTGATAATTATTCTACGAAAGGAATCTGTATATCAAATTTAAAGACAGTGCGTCAAATAGTTTAAAAATGGAAATAATTATCTATAACGCCCCCTATGCCCCTGCAACGCCACTTGGGGGTCGATTTTCAGCAAACTCATTTTGTAGCGGATCTCTACTCTCTGAAAGGAATCCGTTTACCCAATTTCAAGATTGTACATCAAGTAGTTTAAACATGGAAACAATTATTATTAAAGCCCTTAACCCCCCGTAACGCCCCTTGCGTTTCGAATTTCGGAAAATCCTTTCTTAGCTGATGTCTACTCTATCAAAGGAACATGTCTACCAAATTTCAAGTCTGTAGGTTGAATAGTTCCAGAGATTTCGTGATTAGTCAGTCAGTCAGTGAGTGAGTCGCTTTTCTCCTTTATATATATAGATATACGTGTCACAGTGTTTGTCCGCGATGGACTCCGAAACTACTCAACCGATCATAATATAATTTTACATGCGGTGTGTCATTTCGTCCAACTTAAAACATAGGATGGTTTTTATTTCAATTAATCACACCATAATTTTTTAATTGCTGGAAATGTGAAGAATCCAGAAAAAACGTTGCGAGATTCCCCTAAGGATATAATCGCAAAATGCGGCATTGCTCATGTGTCTGTGGAAACAGATATTGCAAACCAAAATGCACGAAAATTAAGTGCCTGGCGTATTTCGGGGTGTGGAATCCGATTTTCCAGTCAATTTCCAAAAATAACCGTAACTTTGCCGGATAAAGCCGGCCGACCGTATTTTAGACACACCATAACAGGGGCTTACATTAAAAGCCTCCAATCGTGAAAACTTGGACCCTGGCGTACTTCAAAATGGATAATTCAAATCTGATATCCAGTCTGAGAAATAACTGTTACTTTGCCGGATAATTCAGGACGACCATTTATTACGCAAACCATGGCAAGAGCATACCCTTAATGTCTTGGTGCGAGAAAAGTGCGTTTCTGTTATAATTCGGGATGGTGAATGAGAGTTGAAATCGAATTTTAGAAATTCCTGTAACTTTGCCAGATAATGCCGGACGACCCTAATACCCCTTTCAGGGACTGAACTTGCCGGCTCAGGGGAACAAAAGTAATTTCCAGTTGTATCTAGGGGTGGGAAACGATAATTTGAAATCATATTTCAGAAACTCCACTAAACTTGCCGGATATTGTCTGAATTAGGAGAAAAGGCATATGATTCAAGTCCCGCGTCCGGATTTTCATTATCTCTAGCGACTGAACTTGCTCGCGCTGGAGCATCAAAAGTCAGCTTCGTGTGCATTTCGGAGTGTGAAATGAGAATCTGAAATTGAATTTTAGCAGTTTCGATAACTTTGCTGGATAATGCCAGTCGACCGTGTTTTAGACACACTGTAGCAGGGACATGCCTTAAAAGCCTTGGATCATGAAAACTTTGTCCCTGGTGAATTTCAAAACGGATAATCCGAATCTGATATTCAATCTGAGAAATAACAGTAACTTTGCCGGATAATTCAGGATGACCGTCTCTTACGCTAACCGGGGCAGGAGCTCACCTTTAAAGTCTTGGCGTGGGAAAAGTGTATTCCTGGTGTAATTTGAAATAGTTTAAGCGAGTATGAAATCGAAATATAGAAATTCCTGTATTTTTGCCAGAGAATGCCGGGGGATCGGAATATTCACGGACGGCAGTACCAGCATATCGTGCCGACGTAAAGTGAGTGAGTGAGTGAATATTAACGTCGAACTTTTCAGCTACACGAGGGCTTTTGGCGACTGACTGCGTAATTTTAAACCATGGTCAAGTGACGCAGACGACACCTGAGCTGGCAACCCCTTTCCTAACTACCAAACCACACCAACGGATGGACGTTTGAGCTTTCGACAGATTTAAAGTGAATCGCTCCCCTACACGGCGAGTTTTCAGTGGTGCTGGGCTTGAACTCATGACCCGCTAGCCATGATTCAAAGCCTTGACCACTTGGCTACCGCGGCCACTGGCCGACGTAGAAATGCAAAAAGTGGATCTTGATTGTATTTCGGAACTGCCGTCCCGAATATTCTCAATCCAATTCAATATAATCTCATATCTACGTCAAATAATGCCAGACGAAAGTATTTTGCACGAACTGTGTAAAAGGCATGCTTTAAAATTCTTGAGGAGAAAGAAATGCTTTCCTGGTGTTTTTCTGGATGGGAAACAATAATAATATGAAATCGGATTTTAGAAACTCCCGTAACTTTGCCGGATAATGCCGGCCAACCGTAATGTCAGCCTTCAGAGACTGAACTTACAGGAGCAAGGACGTCGAAATTGGGCACTAAGTTTTTCTCGGGGTGGGAACGAGAATCTGGATACGGATTTCATAAGTTTCCGTAAATTTTCTGGATATTGCTGGAATGAGGTCAAATGGCTTTGCGTTCGAGTTCCACCTCCGGATTTTCATTCTCTATAGCAACTAAATTTTCAGGTGCAGTCGTGCGAAAATATGATTGTAATAGTAAATTGCATCTTCGGACATTGTTGTCACTTTGTTAGATGTTGGGGGAAATGCCCATTCCGCATCAGCTGCCATTGGACATTCATAAAATACAAGACGTAATGTATACCATTGAAAAAAAGAGTGGATTGGCTACAGTATTGCGAATGAATTCAATCATGATCAGGGATAAGTGTACCATGACCCATAAACATTCACTCCAAGCATTACATAGAGCTTTGCAAGAATTAAATGGCAACGAGAGAATATTCGCTGTTGCTGTTGTATTACTGTCTGGTGATTTTCGACAGACATTAGCAGCCATTACACGCTCTACTTTTGCTCACAATATTAACGCCTGTTTGAAACAATCGTTTTCATGGCGAAACGTGGAAACACTTCGACTGTCCATAAACACGCGAGTACATTTGCAAGATGATCAATCTGGGCAAATATTTCCTAACCAACTACTGAATATTGGAAACGGGGAAATAGAACTTCATCCCGATACATAATGCATGAATTAACCGGAAGATTTCTGTAATGTTCTTTAGGCAAAAAGGAACTGATTGAGAGTGCCTTTCCAGATATACTGTATAATTATCTAGATAATTATTGCCTCTGTAATCCTGTTACTTAATCAAAAAAATGGTGATATTATGATGAAATAAACTTCCAGAGACAGGGTTGTTCCCTGTTGATCCAACGCCTTTTAAACCAATCGACACTATTGTTAATGAAAACAAAACAGTAAATTTTCCAACGGAGTTTTTGAATTCACTAGATGTATCAGGAATGTCACCACATAATCTTCGGTTGGTTCCCTGGTTATTATCTGCGTAACTTAAATTCACCTAGATAATGCAACGGTGCACGTTTGATCATCCAAAGAATTATACCGGGAACCTCTTGAAACAAACATTTTGACTGTGAGGTTTAAACGCAAATTCGGTTCTGCTACTACGGAATCTGTTGTCATGTATTCCACTGATACCGTCAGAATCTCTAATACCATTCAAAAGGCTTCGATTCCCAATTCGTTTGGCTTTCGCGATGACCATAAATGGATCTGAAACCCGAACAACATTCATTTGATACTTCGACTTAGAAAACCCATGTTTCTCGAATGGTCAACTAGATGTTACATGCTCACGTGTGCGGAGAACGTTGAATCTATTTGAGTTCGCAAAATACGGGTTAACGAAAAATATTGTGCACCGATTAGCGATTAGTTGTATAAAATTATTTGTTGTTATACTTTAAAATGCTGAAAATAATTTTTTTTAAAAATTGCAACGAATCAACGTTACTCACCACATTTATAAAATGAAATCTTCATATGTTGTTACTTAACGACTTCGTTAGTAATTCATGCATTATACTACACTAAAATAGGAGATGAATAAAATGCAAAATTAAAATCATTATGTTGTTTTATACTTTATTTCAGACCTCCGAAATTGTAAACGCAGATTAATTTGACTGCATTGAATAGCTTGGGATAATATTGAACTAACGTATTTAAACATAGCCACAGCAACGCGTGGCCGGGTCAGCTAGTAGTCTATAAAACTCTCCAGAAAACAGCAAATGTTTCAAAAAAAGTCCGAATTGGTTAAACCCGAAGCTAAAGAGATCTTGACTTATAAATATGGTGAGTTTAAAAAATGTACAATTAGTAGAAATTTCTTATACCATATTAAAATCTTTAAATGCTTTTCTGAGAAACCATGTTTTTCAATTTTTTGCTTTACGGTAAAGTTCACTACAGGATTTCTTTTTAAGATATTGAACTGAAATTTTCAGAAAATGTTTTACTTAGTTTTATCTCTAGTCTAGACTATAATCTAATCTCTGTGCATATATTTATGAATTTTATTGCACTTTTTGTGAGAAAATAAATTAGTTTTTTGTAAAAAATTTAGTTCTTGCATAAAAAATACCATATTTCAAAAGCTTTTCAAAAGTATCACAAATTTTATAGCTCTAAGCACAGATAATCATTTTATTTATGTATTGCATAAATATTATTTGAATATATTAATTAGAATTTTCAATAAAAGCCTTACCGTAACTGCGATTTTTCACTAAAATTTCACTCAAAATTCCCAATATATTGAAAATTATTTTTAATTTTGTGGAAATTGTACTTGAATTCCTAGTTTTATGCCCCATTTCAAATAAAAAAAAGTTTATTTAGTTGAAAATTTATATATTTCAAAAAAGTTCTCCGAAGGCAGTCACATACCTTAAAGGGAGTTGTAGTTCCAGAAGTATATTATTTTTTTAAAGCGGAGAATAAATGACTTAAAACATAAAAGCATTGCACCCATGCATTTCAGGTTTCTTCGTAACATGGTTCACAATAAAAAAAAATTTAATGTACAATGTTTTTATAACGGACTAAAAAGTATATTTTTTCACATTTTCATGCATTGTCATCCGCTTCTGAGTTATGGTCCAAATTTCAAGTCTCTAGCTCGTCGGGAAATTTAAAATCAATTACAAAATTCCACCCGGACAGACATACAAGAAAGCGAGTTAATAAAACCGTGGTAAAAAAGGGGGTACGCGCGTTATACGGCGAACATACCTAAAATCTAAAGATTGCAGCTTAAGAATATAGGTGCGCGTGTTATACACCAGATTTTATGGTACATTGGAACGACTCTAATTGTTTTTTTTTTTTGTTAATTATTGACGATACATGATAACTCATTCGTTTTTAGCTCTTTTATCAAATACTCAAATTGTTGTTCGAAATTATTTTTCCCCAAACTATGCATTATATTTAAAATTTGCCTTGTATTAAATAATGCATTAAAAGACATCCCTACAACGAAATAAGTATTTTTGAAAAAAACTGACAAATTCGAATGAGATTATTTTCTGTAAGTCAAGTGCTAAAAATTGATCTACATCGTAAAAAAGCAAGGGGAAAAAACTTGTTTGTAAGAGCGTTTACAATAAAGATTACTTTCGAATCAAAATATCGATTGTTCATTGGTTTTCCTGATATTTGAATGTATACTTAAATTTGTCTTGGCTACCTGCAACTATTTATATAATGAAAGGAGAAAAAGTATCTAAAACAATAACATACCTGAAAATGAAGGTTCCATAACTAAAAAAAATCATCTACTTCAGCACTAAAATTGCCCGTAAATCACTAATACTGAATGGTTCAGTTTGCAAGATGTACGTTCGCTTCACTGTAGTAATGAACTAGGCTGGTTATGGGTAATGTGACCAGACGTCCCGTTTTGAACGGGACTGTCCCTTTTTATATTTACGAGTCCCGGTGTCCCCGAAAAGAACTCTTGGGACGCAAAATTGTCCCGTTTTCGGAAACCACACGAAGCTGTTGGGAAACATGTAGTGAAACTTGAAAGTCAGACTATATCGGCAGTTGAAGCTGCAAAAGAAATCAATCAACTAAAAGACAATTTGACTCAGAAACAGACCAATCAGTCTCTTTTATTTACGGTGCGTCAATTAATGGTGAAATCAAAAGATAATGGTACTGATATAGATGAAGTGTTTGTGAAAAGGACGGCTAAAGAATTTTATAAAACAAGACGTAAATATCTGGAGCAGTGGACTTTCTTTCTTACCAAAGAAATGGAGATATTTTATTGGGCAGATTTTAAAAAGGTCCCCGCATGGGAAGACGTTCAAAAATCTCTGGATGTATTAATTGAAAAGAAGTATATTGACTGTAATAAAGTTACAGAAGTTTTTGATTAATTTTCATTAAATTCTAACTACATTACATCGCAAAAAGTAACCGAATGAAATAATCTAAATGTTTCCACGGAAACTCGTTGGGTGGAAGTATTCAAACACTTTCACGCCAACAATCTACAGCATGGAAATTTTTCTATTTTACTTGAATATATTTTATGTTTGCCTGCTACAAATGGCTCCAGAAGAAAGAGTGTTTTCTATGATGAACAAATTGTGGACATCTGAAAAAACCCAGTTACAAATTTCAGTTCTAAAGGCGATGTTGATAGTTAAGGTGAATATAAAAAAAAAAACGTGTCAAGAGTTTCATTCTTACTTAAAATCTTCATCAGCTATATTAAAGCAAATTTGTTCCTCTGATAAATATAAATATAATTAAACATTTTGGGTATATCTTTTAATTCGTAACTTTTAAGATAACTAACTTTTTCTGAATAAATAACTTTAAAAAAGTGGTTTTTTTTCATTGTATACCTGTCAATTGACCTAAATAAAATAATGTCCCGTTTTGAGTCAAGGAATGAATGGTCACGTCAGTTATGGGGCATTTAAATATATACAGGGTGGTCCCGAATTCATGGTTCCTCGTCAATTCGTCTTTCCTCACACTTTAAGGGTACATTGTGACAATCATTTATTGTAAAGAAATGTATGGGCGCAAGCACGTGGTGAGGTACAAACAGGGGAAATAAAAGAAAAGATAAATTGAGTTATATTAGTTGGTTGCGTTGCCGGTAGGGGGCAGTAGATGTCCAGCCGCTGTTCAATACGATGCATCTCAGTAGGGGCAAGCGCCATTCGCAATTGTTCTAACGTCTACTATAAGAGACCTTACGTATACCGAAAATGCATACATGAATTTCCAGTACGGCCGTTCAAATGGTAACGGCAGAGCTGTGCTACGAATGTATCACGCGCAGTTTCCTGATCGACACATGCCGGATCACAGAATTCTTCAGCGGTTACATTGTCAACTTCGTGAAACACTTGTATTCCACGTCACCAGACATGATGATGCTGGTCGACGAAGAGCTGTACGCAGTCTAAGCCTGAAAGAAAGCATCTTGAACATTGTAACTGATAGACCTGAGTCAAGTACAAGAGCTGTTGCTCATCACGTAAGTGTGAGTCATTACACCGTTTGTACAATGTTAAACGAAAATCGCTTACATCTCTTCCATTTTCAGCGAGTACAAGGTTTGAATCCAGCAGACTATTTTCTCCGACGGCCAGTAGGTGACACATCAATGTGCGCTTCAGCTCGACTTCATAGCTCATGTGCTAAACAGTTATTGTAAACATTGCACGTGTCAACGACGCTTTCAATAAACACTTCGTCTTTCCTTTCGTCTCTTATTTTTTTGTGTGTTTATGCCTCGCAACGTCATTCCTATACGATAAATGATTGTTACAAAGTCCTGTACTTACCCTTAAAGTTTGTACTATGAATTCGGGATCACCCTGCATACTGTCAAATAGTACTACTTAGGTTAGCATTCAAATTAAGTAACGTATCCTGAAATCGCTTATTATAATTTTTGGTAGATTTTTGAGCGTATTTGCTCCACTGTACGTAGCTGGGTTTTTTTCATTCGCAACTCATAAATTAGTGAAAAACTGAAAACACTAATCTTTTTTTAAAGTTTCAACGGATACGTGGTAATTACGAGATTGATAATATTGTTACGTAGATCGGGGTTCGAGGATTTTATGCAAAATCAGACGTAAACAACAAGACAGTTCTTTAAGAGCGATGAGTATTTATTGTCGGAAATCAATCCTTGAAATACAGGATTCAACAGCAAAATTGGCAGAATAAATATCAGAAGGATGTCACACCTTCAACAACACTTATAAACACAATTACCAGTATCTAAAAATACACACATATATAAGCTTATTCACAAGCACAGCCGAGCTAATCACGATCAAGGCAAGTTCACTAATCGATAGTCAAAACCAGACTGACCGTTGCGGCGAGTATCACTCTATTTATAGCAGAGGCCGAAAGTTCCGGAAAGATGCGCTCGCGCCACAGATCGTGAAATTAGTGGATTTCACTACTAATTTCTAGAAGAATCCGGAGGTTTCCGAACTCGCCAACATGGTCACCAAAGTTGCCAACCTGGTCGCCAAAAGTGATGCCAACTTGGCTCTATCGCCAATATTTCGCCAAGTTCCCATTGAATCGCCATTATAACGTAAGGGACGGCGTTGCTTGTGAATATTACAATTTTAGCATAAAGTAATATAAATGCATTGCACATCCAAATACAAATTATTTACATTATTCTATACAAAATTCGTAACAATAAATATATATACACTATCATTCGGAGTATAACGCGCAGTTTTAACATTAAAAAAAAACGATAGAAATTTATGGGTGCGTGAAATACGCCAGATATAAAAATGGTAACATTTAAAAAAAAAGAGAAAATTAGTATAAAAAAAAGAAATGCTTCTGCACATATCTAAATACTGTTGTTTTTTTAAATGACATTCCTTACGAATTTTCATCATCGGATGTTGTTGTTGTTGCCGTGTCCTTTCCGAAGGGAAGGAATGAAAGTTGCTAGAGCCTGTGAGGAAGTTGGACTTCTAAGCGATAGATGGCGACACCACCTGTCTCCACCTCCACAATTTCGGCATGGAGCTGAAGGGGAGGGAAATATTCTCCAGCCCCCTGCACTCGCGGTTTCTGCTGCGACCACCCACAAGACTTTAGGATCCACTGATTTAACGAGTACGTACTCCGTGTGTACTCGTTGGTATTTGGTGGCATCGAACCCAGGCCCTCCGGTCTGGAGTCCGATGCTCTAACCACTAGGCTACCCACGACCATCATTATGAGATAAAAAAAGAATTAGTTTGTCAAATTTGTCTTCCGTTATATCTTCACGCATATCATCAAATTCTGTTTCTTCTCATCATCACTGTTACACTGATTCATAAATAAATAAAGTGAAATACGTTTAACGAGAAAACGCGCGCGCTTAAGATGAAATATCGGTTAACTTGGGCAGTTCTTAACCTCCCTGGCGCCATAGGCGCTTCAAATTGTTAAGTCCCATCCACACCATTTCAAGAGTAGTTTTTCTTTAGTTCTTGTCTTGTCAATTTAGGTTTGAGAGGGATTTTCCCTAAGCGTTCTTACTCTTTTCCCATTCTTTGTTTTGGCTGTTTAGAATAGTCTTTCCATTATCCACCACCTATGGACCCACCGTGTTATGGACTGAGGATCTTTAAGAAAGAATGGTGGTATGGTTTGGCCACACTTGCTCATTTCTTACATTCCGGCATCACGGACCACCCGCCCTTTCGTATATTAGTACAGTAAATTAATGAGATCCTCTACAATTACCCTATAGCAGTGATGGCGAACCTATGACCCGTGGGTTAGCCACTGACCCACGCAAGCTTTTTAACTGACCCACGATTGCTAAGCAACCACTTTTTTGCTTACGCGGGTTTATTTAGATTTTCTAACTTGTATGGATTATTTATATTCTATTTGTATTTTTTCAAGCCCTGCATTGACACAAAATCAATTTAAATGCTGTCTATAACCTTCAGTTTGATCATTATAGTTCCAAAGTTACGCAAATGATAACAAATGTACACTAATGTCCATAAATTAAGGATAATGAAGTTTAGGCAAAGAAAGAGACAGAAGCAAAACAAATTTGACTTATTTGTAAAGTCTATTTATTAAACAAAAGGTAAAGAGCAAAAAAAAAGATGCTTATATGTTTGACATAATTAATAAAAATTGCGATTTTTACTCCCTGGAGCAAGTTTCAAAAAAAAACCTATTTACAAAAAACAGTATAACATGGTTAGTATGATGGTTAATACGGAGTATGTCTCCCGGACGATGCAATACAGGCCTTACAACGCCTACGCATGCTGAGTATCAAATTATCAATCTGATCTTGGGGAATATTACACCACTCATCAAGCAATGCCCTCCGAAGTTCCGGTAGACAGGTGGGAGGGGGTTGACGGGCTGCAATTCGTCGGCCAAGCATATCCCACACATGCTCTATTGGATTCAAGTCCGGTGAGTATGCTGGCCAATCCATACGGGTGATATCCTCCGATTGAAGGCATTCGTCTACAATGTTTGCACGGTGAGGACGGGCGTTGTCATCCATAAACAGAAATTCAGCACCCATGGTGCCCCGAAACAAACGTACGTGTTGTTCCAGAATGACATCCCGATAGATGTGGCCTGTCATCGTTACACTCTGAACATGCAGGTCAGTTCTGGAACCAAGAATAATTCCTCCCCAAACGAGCCATCATGCACCACCGTAACAGTGTCGATCAATGGTGTTCTCTTGGTGGTAACGGGTACCTGGCGCTCTCCATATGAAATTCCGGCGAGAAAGACTGCAAATTAAACCTGGACTCGTCGGAAAACATCACACAAGACCACTGTTGCGGTGTCCACAATGCATGCTCTCTACTCCAGGTTAATCGCAGGCGACAATGAGTTGCAGTAAAGGGAACACATCTGACAGGCCTACGAGCATATAGACCAATGTGCCCTAAGCGTCTCTACACGGTCTGCTTTGAAACTGTCGTACCGGTAGCTGAAGAGAGCTGACGAGATAGGTCTGATGCTGTGCTCCGTCTGTTTCTTTTGGCAGTAACTGCCAAATACCGGTCCTCATTCGGCGTTGTAACTCGGAGGCGACCTGTGCTGTAACATCTACTCACATTACCATCATCTTGGAATTGTTGCCAAAGCCTGGAGATGACACTCTGGGTGATTCCAAGTTCCTCGGATACTTCCAGCTGTGTACGTCCACATTCCAGTGGTCCGATAATTCTACCACGTAAAAAATCATCCAAATGTTTCCTTTGTGCCATAACTATGCGGTTATTGCACTGAAAGACTTTTTAAGCGCTTGTGGACAATTTTACTTCTTTGCCACCATTCCTTATATACCCATCTCTTACACTCTCGTCATTGTGACGTACTATCCGCGCCATCTGGTGGTTTCCTGTAATTTGCATATTCTTCTTCAAGATGTGTATGATAATTCTACAGGTGAAATTTTTTTTTAGAGTTCAATTTCTGTGTGATTCTGAATTATCCTTAATTTATGGACATGAGTGTATATGAATATATGTAGTATTTGAGATAAAGCAAAAGTGTTTACAAAATATCAAATAAAGTGTATAATTTTACTCACATTTGGTTTGTTGAAAAAAATCGACAAACCAAAGCAAATAATCATATTTAAAGCCCTTTCTTAGGATAAAATGCACTTTTGTAAGGTTATGTTCATTTATGTTTGTAGAAAGAGACTTCCATAGCACGTGCATCGTCCCCTCACTGTTTCACCTAATGAGATGCCAATGGGGGCCATGCACATATCTCTTATTCTCTATGATAGCAATTTTTGGCTCACAAGTTAAAACGCTTGCCCCAGTCAGTACCAGAGTTAAACTTACATTTCGAAGCATTTAAAAGTAATATGTAGTATGTATGTATGTATATGTGTGTATTAGGTATGTTAATACAAAATTACTTCTCAAATTATTGTATTCTGAATATAAATATTTTTAATTGTAGCCCTGTACTATGTCGGTGGTTAAAATATTAAAAACAAACTGTACAAGCATGGTTTAAAAACATTTCCCATTGTACAATCAGTTGTTATAAATATAATCAACTTTATAAACGCAAGAGCTCTTTATAAAAGGAAATTTGTACAATTCTTAGAGGAAATTGAATGCCAATATTCAGGGATTTTGACGTAAAATAACGTGCTGTAGCTTATTTTCGGTCAAGTCCTTCAACGCTTTGTAACGTTATTAGAAGAAATTAAGATCTTTTTAATTGAAAAAGACAATAGTATCGATGAATTATTCAATATACATTAATCAACTGATTAAATGTTTTTATGAAACCACTCAGAATATTAATGAACTGAATAAAAAACATGGACTAATTGTTTTAACAATGTTTGAAATTAATCGTAAGAAACTCTAATAAAAATATTAAAAAAAACAGACTCCAATAAAATAATAATATTAATGAATGCGCTGTGTATATTGAGTACAATAAATTTCTGTCCTTTTGCTTCCTCAAAAAATGTCTTTTCGAAATATTTTTAACAACATTTAAATATTAATACATGCAATCTAATTTGAAAAAAAATATTTATAATGATAACAAAATACTATAGAAAATATCGAAATAACTAATCTATAACTGAGTTAATTCACGAACTTTTAATATTCAGATGGAATTTTGAATAATTGTCTTTTCACAATACTTCAAACAGCAATAACAGCATATAAAAATATATACTTAAAATCATTAAATAATATCACTAAAGTTATCTCTTGGTGTATGAAAAAATAGAGAAAAAAAATCTAAAAACACATCGTTTACATTGACAACATAATTCAGAAAAATGATTCCTGATTGCTGACTCAGAAAAGAAAAATCAAAATTTATTGTAAACATCAGACAAATAAGTTATAGTTTTTTTTATTACGGGGAACAGAAATGAATGTTGCGCAATGTCTCGTTTCGGAAGTGGAAGCTCTCTATATAAATTTTTATGAGAAAAAAATTTCAAAACATAATTTAGGCAAAAATTAAATCCCGAGATTTGAAGAAACACCGGGATCCCCGGACTGCAAACCCTAACTTAAATAGAATTTCCTTAAATGAGAGGTAAATACATAAGGTCCATATTCAAAGCTTCCGGTACCAACATTAACTGTGCCTTATTCAAAGTGTATCTTACAGGAGGTACTACAGTATTTGTATATTAATTTATATCATAAAAAATACATCGTAATTCAAAATTAAAAACATAATTATCTGTTGCTATTTCATACGATCTACTTGTAAACGATTGATTTGGACTAACTTCAGCAGGCCAATTTATTCGAAAATGAGTCTGTTGATGGTAGAGATCACAAATATTTGTTTGAAAAAAAAAAATCTCAAGTAATTTCACTAAAGAGTAGTAAAATATAATTCGTTGGGTGGATGACCAGAGGGCCTAGCTCTTTCGAGCTAGGCACTCTGATCAACTTCTCATTGTTAGGATTTTGAGTGACTATAACGTTATGACTCTTGCCCTTTATTAATTAATAATACTAAAAATGTATAATAAACTTTAATAAATTATAAAAATAAGATTTTAAAAATAATAGATTGCATTAAGTCTTGAGAAAAATAACTTCAAAATCAGTGCAAACACTAAACATGAGATTCAGAAGAGTAAAATAAAACATTTCCTGTAGCTAGATGTCTTCAAAAAATTCTAATTGCCTCTGTTAGTTAGCTCTGTATTCAAGTTAGCTGACACTGAATGTCCTGTAGGTGGGAGAAATGTCCGTTTTCTGACCCCACTCGCGATGTGGAGAAAGTTACAGAATGAAATAAGAGAAAACATATCAAATTTCACATTTTAACAAACACACCCCCTCGAACCCTTCAAGGTTCAACACATAAGAAAACTGACATTAAACGTATACAGTACAAAATAAGTAAATAAAATACATTAAATGTAGTAACAGATTCACAATATAGTTTTAAAAAAATTAAAAAATATAATTCAGACAAAAATTAAATCCCGGGATTAGTTATTTTAATCCTGGGATCCCGGGGCTGCAAACCCTAATTCAATGCAGTCAAATTAATCTTCGTTTACAATTTCGGAGGGTTGAAATAAAGTATAAAACAACATAATGATTTTAATTTTACATTTTATTCATCTCCTATTTGAATATAGTATAATGCATGAATTACGCCGAAGCTGTTAAGTAACAACAAATGAAGATTTAATTTTATAAATGTGGGGATTTTTGGCAATTTTTAAAATTATTTTTATTATTTTAAAGTATAACAATAAATAATTTTATATAACTAATCGCTTCGATGCATAATATTTTTCGGTAACCCCCGTCTTTTGCTAACTCAAATAGATTCAACGTTTCCACACACGTGAGCATCTAACATCTAGTTGCCCATTCGAGAAGCATGGATTTTCTAAGTTCAAGCATCAAATGAATATTGTTTGGGTCTCAGATTCATTTAAAGCTCATCGCGAAAGTCAAACCAGACTTACTGGGAGAAGGTAATAGTAGAATACGTAACTTATCTAATTTTTATATAAAATGGACACAGGTGCTTGTCTTAAGCCACCCATTTTTAAGTAATTCTGTTTTAGATCTCCGTGGTCAGGTACATCCGTGTATGTATATTTAGACATATTTGAAATTCTGCTGCTTTAAAAATAATCCTAATATTTTCACTAAATCTTTGCAAACTATCTTAATGGAAAACAATTTAATATACAGAAGCAGTTGTGAACACATATTTCTTTTATGGGAGAAGGGAAGGTATATTTTTAAAAACGTGTAGACAGGCGCCAAGGGATAATCTTTATACTAAGATTAATGCATAATCTGACCAATCTGATCCAATACCGTAAGATTCTGACGGTATTGGTGGAATACGTGGCAACAGATTCCGTAGCAACGGAACCGAATTCTCGTTTAAACTTTTAAGTCAAAATGTTTGCTTCGGGAAGTTCCCGGTAATTCTTTTGATGATCAAACGTGCACTGTTGCATAATCTAGGTGGATTTAAGTTACGCAGAAGAATAACCAGGTAACCAATTTCAACCGAAGATTGTGTGGTGTCCTGATACATCTAGAGAATTCAAAAACTGGATTAGAAAATTTGCGGTATTGTTTTTATCAACAATAGTGTCTATTGATTTAAAAGACAATGGATGACCTGGCAACAACTCTGTATCTCGAAGTTTATTTCATCACAATATCAACTTTTTTTTCTGATTAAGTAACAGAGGCAATAATTATCTAAATAATTATACAGTATATCCGTAAAGACACTCTCGATCAGTTCCTTTTTGTCTGAAGAACAGTACATAAATTTTCTGGCTAATTCATGCAATATGTACTGCGATGAAGTTCTACTTCACCGTTTCCAATGATCAGCAGTTGGTTAGAAAATATTTGCTCCCATTGATCATCTCGCAAATGTACCCGCGTGTTTATGGTCAGTCGAAGTGTTTCCACGTTTCGCCATAAAAACGATTGCTTTAAACATAAGTTAATCTCGTGGTCAAATGTAGAGCTAGGAATGACTGCAAATGTTTGTTGGAAATCACAACACCAATATTTTCTCGCTTCCATTTAAATCTAGTCAAGTAATGCTTTGAGTGAACGTTTATGGGTCATGGTACCCTTATCCCTGATCATGATTGAATTCATTTGCAATACTGTACCCAATCCACTCTTTTTCTTTCAATGGTACACATTGCATCTTGTATCTTATGAATGTCCAATGGCAGCTTGATGCGGAATGTGCAGTTTTTCCACCATCTAACAAAGTGACAAAAATACCCGAAGATGCAATTGCCAATGCAATTTCCTATTGCAATCGTATTTTCGCAAGGCTGCGCCTACAAGTTTCGTTGCTATAGGAAATGAAAATCCGGAAGCGGGACTCGAACGCAAAGCCATTCGACCTCATTCTAGCAATACCCAGAAAAGTTAGGAAAGCTATTCAAATCCGAATCCAGATTCTCGTCCCCACCCCGAGAAGCACCCGGGGCCCTCTTTCAACGCCCTTACTCGAGTAAGTTCAACCCCTGAAGGGGGACATTACGGTCGGCCGGCATTATCCGGCAAAGTTATGGGAGTTTCTAAAATCCGATTTCGGATTATTCTTGTTTCTCATCCAGAAAAACACCAGGAAAGCATTTCTCTCTCCTTAAGAATTTTAAAGCAAGCCCCTTCCACAGTTCGTACAAAATACTTTCGTCTGGCATTATTTGACGTAGATATGAGATTATCTTGCATTGGATTGAGAATATTCCGATCGGCAGTTCCGAAATACAATCAAGACCCACTTTTTGCGTCTCTACGTCGGCAAGTTAGGATGGTACGGCTGTCCGAGAATATTCCGATGCCTCGGCATCATCTGGCAAAAATACAGGAATTTCTATATTTTGATTTCAGATTCACTTAAACCATCTCAAATTACACCAGAAATACACTTTTCCCGCGCCAAGACTTTAAGGGTGAGCTCCTGCCCCAGTTTGCGTAAAAGACGGTCATCCTGAATTATCCGGCAAAGTTACTGTTATTTCTCAGATTAAATATCAGATTCGGATTATCCGTTTTGAAATACACTAGGGACCAAGTTTTTACGATTCAAGGCTTTTAAGGCAAGCCCCTGCTACGGTGTGTCTAAAATACGGTCGACTCGCATTATCCGGGAAAGATATTGGAACTCCTAAAATTTGATTTCAGATTCTCATTTTACACTCCAAAAGGCACACGGAGCTGACTTTTGATGCTCCAGAGCGAGCAAGTTCTGTCGTTAGAGAGAGAATGAAAATCCGGACACGGGACTCGAATCATATGCCTTTTCTCCTAATTCAGACAATATCCGGCAAGTTTAGTGGAGTTTCTGAAATATGATTTCAAATTATCGTTTCCCACCCCTAGATACAACTGGAGATTACTTTTGTGCCCCTGAACCGGCAAATTCAGTCCCTAGAAGGGGCATTAGGTTCGTCTGGCACTATCTAGCAAAGTTACAGGAATTTCTAAAATTCGATTTCAAACTGTCGTTCACCATCCCAAATTACAACAGAAACGCACTTTTCCCGCACCAAGGCATTAAGGGCAAGCTCCTGCCATGGTTTGCGTAATAAATGGTCGTCCTGAATTATCCGGCAAAGTTATAGTTATTTCTCAGATTGGGTATCAGATTCGGATTATCCATTTTGAATTACACCAGGGTCCAAGTTTTTATGATTCAAGGCTTTTAATGTAAGCCCCTGTTATGGTGTGTCTAAAATACGGCCAGCCGGCTTTATCCTTCAAAGTTACAGTTATTTTTGGAGACTGACTCGAAACTCGGATTCTACACCCCGAAATACACCAGGCACTTAATTTTCGTGCATTTTGGTTTGCAATATCTGCTTCCACAGACACATGAGCATTGCCACATTTTGCGATTATTCCCTTTCCGGATTCTTCACATTTCTGGCAATAAAAAAATTATGTTGTCATTAATTGAAATAAAAACTATCCCATATTTTAAGTTGGACGAAATGACACACAGTATGCAAAATAATGTTATGATCGGTTGAGTAGTTTTGGAGTCCATCGCGGACAAACATTGTGACACGTAATTTGTATATATAAAGATAATATCTCTGTCAGAAAATATGCAAGAGAGGAAAGGTGGCACTTGTTGCCAAATATTTTTTATTAACGATATATATATATATATTTACTAATAAATAATACTTCATAATATACAGGGTGTCCAGCCTTGAAGTGACCCAATAGCTAATTCCCGAACCGTTCGGTTTAGATATGCACTTCCAATTTGAAAAATGTTTTAAAAGAGGTAAAGAATGCTTTTACGTGCTTTTCGAACCAAAAAACACATTTAAAAAAAATTACAAAAATTAAATTTTTATACGGTCCGCAGGTCCTATCACTTATATTTAGGAAAAGATGCAGTACACAAAAACAAGGTAAACACAAAAGGTTTCATTTTATTACGATAAAAACTGATCGAGTTCTACCCCATTCTGAGTGGTTCAGAAAAGGGAATCGTATATAAATTGAGTTTAGAGAACAGCAATTCCCTATTTACAGAAAGAGCAAGAGAAAAACATCATAGTAAACATCATAGATTGACAATTTGTATTGCTGTATGGCAAACAAAAAAAAATTAAATTAAAGAAAAACAACTCGTATCGAAAAGATTAAAACAGCTTGTTTTAACAAATAGCAGCAAAATAATACAGGATTTGCAGTTCAAATTATAGCATAATGTTGAATGATGCGCCAATCATGAATCAGGGGCTTTATTATATCAGAATGACCAAATTAACTTAAATAACTTACTGAAGGCGCGAGGTGTGGCACGAGACTAGGGAATACGTCTATGACAACTCACAATTTTATACAAGCGTTGAACAGCACGGGCAATTTTACAATAAGATGGATGTCTTCGAGTGGGAAATTTAATGGCATAAAGTCTTGCCGCCTCTCTCTTATTTCGATTACACTGTCCATAAAACAGTACCATTTCGCAGTATTTTTCATTTGTATACATCTCGTTCTCCTGTACTAGAATTCGTAATATTAGAATACGACTGTAAGCCATTGCAAGCGACAGCAGAATAGATTTTTAATGTTCGTCATGATCAGCAAAAACGTAAAATCAGACTGAAACCACAGCATATAAGTCAATTTTTTTTGGAACTGCTTTTAAAATGTTTTCTTCGTCCAAAATATCTTATTTTTTTCTATGTTTTACACATACACAGAATTAATTTTTTTCCTCAAGTACTCAATTATTGCATTATTAACGTACGCTTTTAAATTTAAAAACGATTTACATAAGAATGACGTGCAAGAGCAAAAGTTTCCTGGCACAGTTCCAACTAATTTCACTTTGGAGAAGGCCCCTTACTAGCTTCTTGAAAATTGAGAAGAAAATGGATAAAATGTATGATTTTCAAAGTTCCATAACTCGGCCAGTTTTTATCGTAATAAAATGAAACTTTTTGTGTTTACTTTGTTTTTGTGAACTGCGTCTTTTCCTAAATATAAGTGATAGGACCTGGAGACCATATAAAAAATTAATTTTGTAATTTTTTTGTAAATGGGTTTTTTGGTTCGAAAGGCACGTAAAAACATTCTTTACCTGTTTTAAAACATTTTTCAAATTGGAAGTGCATATCTAAACCGATCGGTTCCGGAATTAGCTATTGGGTCACATTAAAGCTGGACACCCTGTATATAGTACGTAATTTTGGTTACTCCTAGTTCATTCAAAGCTTCATTGTCATTTGCACCACACACTTAAGAGCTTTTAGCCCTACAAATTATTTTAAATCGTCAAACCTAGCTTATTTTTACTCGCTAAGCCAGTTAAATTTAAAGATGTTTAGTTTTAAAAATACTCAGTTAAAAAGTTTTAAACTTAACTCTGATGCAAAAGGGCACTAGTGACCCACGAGCAAGAACAAAAAAAATATGAACAAAATTTGACCCCCATCTCAAAAAAGGTTCGCCATCCCTGCCCTATAGAGTATACATTTGTTGTATCTGGAAACATTCTCTCACCCTCCGGTTCATTGAACTCTGAATCCACGCATGCGCGTGAGAATGCCACTTTGTTTATGTCAGTTGTGTTAGGAAAAAGAGACGTAACGGAAATGTTATGTAGTTTTTAGTCTCTAGTATATGTAATCTAACTGTTATTAATTAATGTTCTTTTTATTCGTGTAGTGTAGTGTAGTTGCAGTGTTATGTCCTATTAAATAATAATTTAAAAAGTACAGGCTACCTACTCCTTTGGATCTGTTTTTATTTGAACACTGTTTACAACCACCGTTTCTAAATCCCTGGACCGACCTGAACCGACGCTCTATGCATAAGGATAAGAGATAAGTAAAATTTTCCTTATTCCTTATTGTAAGAATAATAGAGCGTTTGTTTTGAGATAGCAAAAGGCAATATTTGATTGATTTTTTGCGACATCTGGCATCCCTGCCGGGATTCAAGCGGTGTATTAGAAAATTATTTCACTTGAAAGTATATGACTGAAATAAGAAATTAGAATTGTAAACATGTCGGAAGATAAAGATAGAGTAGCCTGTTTGAAAAGGAAACGCAGTATTCTAAGAACTGCTGTAACTAATACTGTAACTAAATTAGAACACGAACTTTTGGAAACAGAACATATAGATGTTGACAAGTTAGAAGAAATATTAGAAATACTAGTAACTAAATTTGAATCTCTTAAATGTATAGATAACGAACTAGAACCATTGTTTGGTGAAATAGAATTCGAAGAGGAATATACGAAAACTGAAGAATATAATGATAAAGTTACTCTTACGAAATTTCGAGTTAATAAACGTATTCGTGAATTAAATAAAAATGTATCAAATTTCCCTGCGAATGTCAGTCATGATGTTGAGAAAATCAATCAAGTCTACCAACCTAATATAAATATTGAAGAAAATAGTGTACGAATAAAATTGCCTAAATTATGTATTCCTAAGTTTTATGGTGATGTAAATCAATGGCTTAATTTTTGGAATAGTTTCGAATCGGCAATTCATAAAAATGTTCATTTGAATAAAGTAGATAAATTTAACTATCTGAAATCCTACTTAGGTGGAACAGCATTAAGTACGGTAGACGGATTTTCAATTTCTGATTCAACATATGATGCTGCTATTAATTTATTAAAAGAACGCTTTGCTAGAGAAGATTTATTGATTCAGACTCATATGAGTAATATCTTAAATATTAAACCCTTAAAACATTCGAATGATATTAATGCATTTAGAAAATTTTATGACAAAGTTTCTATGGAATTAAGAAGTCTAGAATGTCTAGGATTATGCATTGAAAACATATCAAGTGTATTATGTACTACTATTTTGAGGGCTTTGCCACAGGATATTCTCATAGAATTTAATCAGTTACAAAATGAAAAATCGTATACCAATGTTAATGATTTATTGAACTTTCTTTCGCTTTCATTGAGATCACGTGAACGCGCAGCCCTGATAAGTTGTGACTCCAGTAGCCGGCGCTTCACTACTTCATACCCCTCTAATAATTCATCGTTCGAAACACAGCGAGATTTTGAAATTCATAAATCAGACAAAACCAAACAATTTTCCGCATGTCAGCTAATTTCTACGGATATTGAGAAACAAAATATAAAAGGGTCGAACTGTATTTTTTGTGATTCATCCATTCATGAAAGTCTTGATTGTGATTATGCATATAATTTATCTTTAGATGAAAGAAAAAATATTTTATTAAAGAAAGGAGGTTGCTTTAAATGCTTGGGAGCTAAAAAACATATTTCTCGGTTTTGTAAAGCTAATATAACATGTTGTCATTGTTCAGGAAAGCATTCCCCTTTGATGTGTTTTGTTAAATATAAGCAAAAAGAAAACGATAAAAATATTAATCCGAAGGCTGATGAATCAAGGCCATCAGAAAATACTGTTCTTACTAATCAGTCCACATTCAATGAAATTTATTTGCAAACTCTCGTAGTTCGCATTTCCAATAAAGGATTAAATCATTTTGTACGTGTAATTATAGACAGTGGTTCGACTAAGAGTTATATTTCTAAATTTGTTGCGGAAAAAATGGGATTAAAAAGCATAGGTAAAGAGACAGTAACTCATGGACTTTTTGGAGGCTTGGAAAAAACTGAATGTCATAATCGTTACAATATACAATTGAATAGTTTAGATACAAAAAATAAAATAGAAATTGAGGTAATGGATGAAAAGAAAATTTGTGCGACTGTACCTAAAATAAAAAATGCTTATTGTTTAAAAGAACTAAGAGAGAAGAAAATATTTTTGAGTGATGTAAGTTTTAAATCTGAAAAATGTTTGTATGAAGAAAGTGTTAATGATATACATCTATTACTGGGAGCCGATGTTGCCGGGAAAATACTTACAGGCAAAATTGAACATCTTTCATGTGGATTAGTTGCCATGCAATATATTTTGGGATGGACTGTCATGGGTAAAGTTTCAAATGGAATTAATCTGGATAGTTCATATTTAACTCTTTCTCTTTTTGTAAATGAAGCAAAAATAACTGATTTATGGAATTTGGATTCTTTTGGTATAAATGACACTTGTGAAAAGCAGTCTAAGGAGGAAGTTCTGACTCGTTTTAGAATGGGAAAAATTGGTGCTACTGCGGATATTCGCAAAACTTTCTTATCGATATCTCTAGATGATCATGATAGGGATTACATGAGATTTATTTGGTTGAAAGATGGTGATCCTGAGAAAGAAATCAGAACTCTTAGTGATCCTGAAAGGTGGGGTTATGTTCCCGATTCGTTGATCCCTAGCGACCTGCCTTCTCGAGGATGCAATGTGGAAGCCTTAAGCATATCTCGATGGTGGGAGGGACCTGCTTATTTACAGAAACCTATGAATGAATGGCCAAAATCTGAAAAATTACCTAATTTTGAAATAATCAATTCGGAAAGAAGAAAACCATTAATCAATATAACAAACACTGATAACAAGAGAATAGACTGGCCTTTAGCTCGTGTTATTCAACTGTTCCCTTCTAAAGATGGAGATGTACGTCTTACTAAGGTGAAGATGAAGAACGGTGAATTTCTCGGCCCCATAAAGATCGGCTTATACCCCTGGAGTTGTCTGTTGAACTGGATGCCCCCAAGAACTTACGATCCAGAGATGGACTACTTCGGAAAGAACGAGTTTGAGTTTTTCGAACTCGAGAAACTCAAAGGTGGGAGGATGTTGTATCTGGAAACATTCTCTCACCCTCCGGTTCATTGAACTCTGAATCCACGCATGCGCGTGAGAATGCCACTTTGTTTATGTCAGTTATGTTAGGAAACAGAGATGTAACGGAAATGTTATGTAGTTTTTAGTCTCTAGTATATGTAATCTAACTGTTATTAATTAATGTTCTTTTTATTCGTGTAGTGTAGTGTAGTTGCAGTGTTATGTCCTATTAAATAATAATTTAAAAAGTACAGGCTACCTACTCCTTTGGATCTGTTTTTATTTGAAGACTGTTTACAACCACCGTTTCTAAATCCCTGGACCGACCTGAACCGACGCTCTATGCATAAGGATAAGAGATAAGTAAAATTTTCCTTATTCCTTATTGTAAGAATAATAGAGCGTTTGTTTTGATATAGCAAAAGGCAATATTTGATTGATTTTTTGCGACACATTACTGTATGAACTGTTTTATACTTGTTAATTATCATCTTTTCATCGCTTATCCATGTACTATCTTTTACTTTTAGACATCCTTTTTCTTAGTTAAGTCACTGTCATTGTACTGGTACAATCAAGGTTTTCTTGAGCTTTGATCGTCGCAAAATCGTTAAAAACATCATTGTATTCAATTTAATTCATCATTGTATATAGTCAGTCTTTACTCTCTTAAAAACAAAATTGTTTCTCTCATGACTCGCTAGGCGGTGGTACGTTCACTGTAATTTTTATTTTTGATGTTTTGTTGGAGTGATTTCGTGAAAAGGGACGGAAATGCGCAACAGGAAGTCGGGGAAGCGCGCACTGTTTGATTTCCCCAATAAGCGCGCTTGGTGGTGTCTCTTCGCTACCCTCGCACGGGATCCAACTCTACTACCCATCAAGCCGGGGAAGAGTGCGCTATTTGATTTGACCAATCAGCGCGCTTGGTGGTGTCTCTTCGCTCGCCTCGCTCAATTCTAGTAACCATCAAGCCGGCAGCTTTTTAACACGCTTTTATAAGTTTCACTTGCGCATGTAACGGAATCTTAGAACTTGGTTTTTACCCACTTAAAAAGATCGGATTCATTCGAAATTTCGTACACTTGTCAAGGACCGATGACAATACAATAATTTCATAATTTTGTACCATTGTCATTTTGAGGATCGTCAGGAATAAGGATAATCAGATTTGGTGACAATTTCATATACCACTTTTCCAAATTTGGCAACTTATTGCATATATAATTTTTAAATTTGGCGACTAGTTCCATATACCTTTTTCAGACATGGCAACTAATTTCATACATCATTTCCAGATTTGGTGACTAATTTCAGATTTAGCGACTAAAAGAATAAGGTGCAACCCGAAAGGAGTGTTTTGAATTTAAAGCTAATTTTATGCAAGTATAAAATACACTTGCAGTTAAAAGAAATAAAACAAAAAAATTGTTCTGTATCCGAGAAAGTGGAGGGTGTGTGTGTCTCAACAATTTCTTATCACAATATAAACATTTTTCTGAAAATGAAAATAAAAAAATGGCTCGTGCATGTGGGAAAAAAATAATTTGCGTTCTAACTGCTAAAATTTTTTTTTATTTTTATAAAGCAATACGTTTAGAAATGATGATACAAATTAACATGAAAGGAACACGTTTAAAAGCTGAAAAAACGATTGACACTTAATTGTTATCATGTTTTTATTAACTCGCTTTCTTTAATGTCTGTCCGGGTGGAATTTTGTAATTGATTTCAAACTGTGTAATTTTCCGAAGAGCTAGAAACTTGAAATTTGGACCATAGCTCAGAAGTGGATGAAAATGCATGAAAATGTGAAAAAAGAAAAAAACGAAAAGGAGGAATTTTATAATTTTTAGTCCCTTATAAAAACATGGTACATTAAAAATTTTTTTAATTCGAACTTTTTCTTCTTTACACACTTTTATTTGTTTGACCTGTTCAAAAAAGACAGAATCTAATACAGCGATACGGGACTCATCCGAGGCCTCGTAAACGGAGAGAATAAATATAGTTCAGACCCGTTAATTAATATCCATTGAAGAGCAAGACTAATTCCACAGCCACGTATATATAATTTCAGCTTCAAATATCAAACTCAAGGATAAATTCAACAATGAATCAATGATAGTTTAAAAAAACTAAAAAACACGCTTTTATTGCAGTTCGAACTAAAAAATGAAAAATAAATTATAGTTTGAAAAAAACTAAAAAACACGCTTTTATACTGAATTGAACTAAAGAGTAAAAAAAAATAATTCTTAATAAAGAATAAAATGATTAACAAGAAAATGAATGTCATTGGGGTAAAAGCGTGGGGTGTTCTATAAATGTATCAATTGTTATAATTTCTAACTTTTATTCTGAAAAGCCGAATTAGTGTAAAAATGTAGTACAAAGCACCCCACGCTTCTACCACAATGACATTCATTTTCTCGTTAATCATTTTATTCTTTATTAAGAATTATTTTTTTACTTTTTAGTTCAATTCAGTATAAAAGCGTGTTTTTTAGTTTGTTTCAAACTATAATTTTTTATATTGTTGAATGTAGCTTTTCAAAAGATTCGAATTCAAAAACTGGATTTCGTTTTCATGACTTTAAATCCACTTCTCTCATACCAGCAAGTTTTATTAAACTTCATTCAGGATAAACTTGCAATCCTTACACTCAATTGTCAAAGTGTCAGGGCTCGTTGTGTGTGAAATCTCTCTCTGAGGATATATTTATATATATGTAAACTATATATTAATAATTATATTTCCTGTTAAGCGTCTGAAAAAGTTCATCATTCTTAAAAAAATACGAGAAAGTAATATGGGGAATTATTTGAATAAATATTTTAGTGCGTATCAGTTTCATACTTTGAGGTTAATTCCTGTCGCTGTCAATATATTTTTAATTGTGATTAAAAAAGATTTATCGATTAAAAAAATAACTAATTAAGAGTAAACGGGTATTTTTGATTTTCTCTAATATTTCTAATTTTTAAACATGCGCTTGATGATGTCTCTTCGCTACCCTCGTATCGGGGTTCAACTTTAGTAGCAATTAAGCCGCAAGGTTTTTGTTTTATATTGTTAAATTTAGCATTTGAAAAGATTGGAATTCAAAAACTCGGTTTCGTTTACTTGAATCTAAATCCACTTCGCACATACCAGCAAGTCTTATTATATTAGACTTCATCCAGAACAAACTTGCTATTCTTACGCTCAATTGTCAAAGTGTCAGGGCTCGTTGTGTATGAAATCTGAAGTTATATTTATATGTGTAAACTATATTAATAACTATGTTTACTGTTAAGCGTCTGACAAAGATCATCATTCTTAAAAAAATACGAGTAAGTAATATATGGACATTATTGATCGTCAAACAAGTGGACTGAGTATTGTTAGTCAATATATTGGGGACATATGTGCGGCAGAATGCTTATTTGAAAATGGATAAACAGTCATTTCGGTGGTCGCATACATTTTTCTGAATCAAACAGTTAAAAAAAATAATAAAGATTTCCTGCATTTTGTACATTTACCGTATACCGAAGGTGGTTCTGCTCTTTAAAAAAAAAAAAAAAACGCACTCGCTTCCCATGATTTTGAATGGTGATTTTAACGTTAATTTCAGTTTGCCAGAATCTGAGCCCCTCATAGTTTTTCTCAAAGATGAACTCAAGCTCGACATGAACACAAATCGAAATGTTTCGACAACTAACAGTGGCATTTTTATTGACGCTTCTTTTCAACGATTTTTAAAATACTTTGAAATCACAAGTATATGTGTCATATTTCAGTTTTCGTAAATCTATTGTCTCCGCTCTTCCCCAAATTGAACAAGAATAAATATTTTTGATAAAAAAATTGCATTACTCCTTGTGTTAATTAAATAAAATTTTCATTAAAGATATATTTATTCGATAGAAAATTATTTCCAATCATACCCGATGCATTTTTTCAGGATTAAAATCATTATTGCGCATTTACCACGATAACATGTCAGATGTTACACATCATATGCGACTAATGTAAGGCTCGTTTCTTTCGCTCTCTAATTTTTTGTGCCCAAGCAGAAAAGCGGCCCTGAGGTTAACACGAAATAATAGAACAGTCGAGGCAAACATTTTCCTGCATTGTTTTCCTCTAAACCATAGGTTCCCAACCTTTTTTGAGCTAGCGCCCAATTTTCTAGTGAATATTTCGATATCGCCTCCTTTTCTAATGAATATTTCGATACCGCCCCCTCCCACTCTAAAGGAATAAAAGTGTACTTAATACATGGTGAAAACAAGAGTTAAGTTTTAAAACATATTCTAAAACTAATAGAATGTATTTTTTTTAAATTTAACTATTCTAAAGCTTTATTTTTTTATTTGCGAATCTGAAATCGCTGTAGCCAGAAATATAATTAAACTGTGTAATATTATATATTTTAGTCATAGATAGGATATTGTTGGAATTGAAAACGCTACTGAATTTCTTCATTTAAAAAAGTGGAATAAAAGTTTTAGCTTACCTGTTATAAAGACAGGCAGAGATTTTGATGATACGAAGATAAATATAAATTGACAGTTCGTCTTTAAAGAACCACACGTTAATTCCCGATTAACATATTTTATTATGTTTCTTGGATAATATTCGTAATGAAATCCAGTGGACGAAACATTTATCCTACTGCTCACAGACAAAGACAACACGTGCACTACAGAAATTAAAATTTACTCTATCATTCGGTTTTATGTAGTTCTGAATGTAATGTAATATTTAAATTTTTCATCCACTTCCCGAACTACCGAAATATGTGAATTTTCGTACATGTAATGATTTGAATACATACAATCAACATGTAAACAAAGTTTACTTTTGTTAGTAATAATCAGAGTGTTTTCTTAGTCTTTTTTAGATTATTATTTGGTTAATCTGCCCAAGCCCCTCCGTGCAATCTCAACGCCTTCTAATTTGCTCCTTGTTTCTTACCGCCCCCCTGAAAGTCTCAAACGCCTACAGGGGGGCATTATCGCCCACGTTGAGAACCTATGCTCTTAACAGAAAGCGAAAATCACTTAACACGAAAAGATTTCCCTTCTGGGAATGAACATGTACGGAAACCCAACCACGCAGGCGAGATTTAAAAGGTTTGTGGAATGAAAAAGAGGGGGACTCGCATGTTTCGTATAAAGGAGGCTAACTTGGCTTTGAAATTTCCATCAGAGTAGCATTAGACACGAGGCAATTTTGTTAATTTATGCGAATTTCGCGCTCCATCCCTACAAAAACATCTGTTGTTGTTGTTGTCGTGTCCTTCCCGAAGGGAAGGAATGAAAGTTGCTAGAGCCTGTGAGACAGGTTGAACTTCTTAACGATAGATGGCGATACCACCTATCTCCACCTCCACAATTTTGGCATGGAACTAAAGGGGAGGGAAATATTCTCCAGCCCCCTGCACTCGTGGTTTCTTCTGCGACCTCTCACAAGACTTTCGGACCCACCGATTTAACGAGCACGTACTCCGTGTATACTCGGTGGTATTTAGTAGCAACGAGCATCGAACCCAGGCCCTCCGGTCTGGAGGCCGATGCTCTAACCATTAGGCTACCCACAAAAACATCTCAACCTCATCAATTGACTATGGAATTTGGTAACGAGTGCATCGCAAGGGTGAGTAAAAATCAGTGAGTTGGTGAGCGTTTTTATGCAATTTTTAGAATAATTTTTTTACGAGCACAATGGCAAAGAGCTCAGAGGGAAAGCAAACTGCAATTTCGCTTAAAATGAAGATGGAGCGCCCTTAAGAATGTTCATCGAAAACCGAAGACGAAAACCTATGAAGATTTTGGTATTGCTAAATTTTGTATTAAATTTCATAAAGTTCTTGTTTTGTTTCCTAGATTTTTATCAAATACATGCGAGTATACATATCTGTGTAAATAAAACGTACTGTAATAAACTTAATTTTGTAGAATATATTTTCTTTTTGCAATATACTTTAACTCGAAAAAATATGTCAGTCCCCTCAGTTTCGTGTTAAACGATTTTCACTCTAATCACCTTCAACGTTCCATCCATTTATTGTAAGATATACCCCATTTTTTTAGATGATTTTTTAACTATATGAGGCACATTGTGTCTTCGGTGGCACGAGAACTCGAATTCGCGACCACGATCACTCAGCCACCCTCTATTCTCATGGAATGTTTTCTCGTTAATTATTAAAGAACATGAGATAGTATGTAAGAAATAAACTTACGAAAGTCATTGCCATTTTTATGAGAAATATATTTATTATATCATATTGTTCATACATATAAGTTACATGAATAATAAGAGAAATGGGGGGGGGGGAAAACTATTCATCTATTTGAAGTATAAATTTATAAGGAGGTCCCCTAAAATAAAAGTTTTTGATTCCAATAAACAATACTTCGAATAATACACACAATGATTAAGCAAATTTATACAACATTTAAAATTATCAAAATTATTATACTAGTGACACACATATCTCTCTGCAAGGAAGAATCAGAAAATTTAAGTATTGTCTATTTTAAACTATTTATACTCTGAGGCAGATAAAAATGAGTTTTAAAACTACTACAAACATTGATTAAATTCCCTCTTTCAATAAAATTCCACTTTTATAGGAACAATTCATCATCTCTCCTTTTCTCTGTGATTATACATATTGAGTTATTAAATTTCCAAAGTAAATTATATACATGCATACGACATAATAAACTATTATCACACAAATAATAAAATGAGATCCAGAATATTTCAATACGAGATAAATTTTCAATTGAATCAAAATTAAATAAAAAAAAAAAATCATTATGTTTGAAAATTAAAAAAAAAAAGCATCAAATAAAAAAATTTTAATATTTATTTTTTTATATACAATACTAGAATGCGATATATTTACTCAAATAAAAATACATAGAAAACACTTTAAAAGAAATGCATCACAAATGTGAAAGGCTCACGCACAGTCGTCCGGGGGTAAGTGGACTTCAGGATAAGGCTCTCTCGGTGACGGATGAGGAGGCAGCAGATAGATCTCATCGTAATTACCATCCACAGCAACTCTCTCCGCAGCAGCACTATTTGTCGAAGCAGAAGCCTCCAGACCATCCGCGGCCAGATTGGTAATAGACTTGCTTCTGACACACTGGAAGTCGACATGGCGGCTTTTGGCCTCCTCTTTTTCCCAAGACATTCGCAGGAATGGTCTTTGAACATAGTTATAAATCACATCGGCCCTCCCTCCTGGACGGCATTTAATCTTTTCTTTGTGAGTAGGATATCCTTCAATGCCCAATCGAATCTTTTTCAACCCACGCTCCTTCAGAACCTTTTTAGCAACGTCGCGGTTTTCAATGTACTTGAAAAATCGATACATTTCTGTGCTGTACACGATCTGAGAGTGTTCCTCCCCCGTTTGGGGCGGGTAATCTTCATCCCAATCGACCACGTCATCATCGAGCAACACAACAATCTGGCATTCGCGATCGCCTCTTTGAGCTGATGCCACCATCACAGGTAGTATGAGCTCTTCCAAAAAGTTTTCGAATTGTCTCTGAGCTCCTTCATTGGATAATTCATGCAGGAAGCCTCTGAGGTTGTGGCACCGGATGGTTTTCGCGTCAAATGGAATAAGAAGATAATCACAAGCATCTCGTAATTCCGTAACAGAAACATTTGGAGGACAGCGTATAACGCCCGTTTTATAGTATTCCAAAATAGCTCTAAAAACCAATGCGGATATACCTTCTGCGACTTCAAATTCACCTCTCTCGTTGGGACGGGTAATATTATTCTCCAGAGATGATCCAAACATTCGACCTAACATGGTGTCTGGATAATCAGCAAATAAGGCTGGGTCTACCACTATGCGAGTGTTTTCGACCACTAGCGTTATCCGCTCTTCACTGGCTGGTGTGACTAAACCTTGACTGGCAGAAGCAGCCGAATTTGGCGACGACATTGGTTTTGGAACTATCAGAGAAATTCCTATATACCACAAACAATTCTTCCAGACCCCTGAAAAAGAATTCAAAATTAAGGATAGTCAATTTCAGCCTCCCTTTTAAGGGAAATATATTACATAGCATTATTCTACGTAATAATAAAAAATAGAATTAGTCTGTTAGTGATGCATAAAATTAAGTCCGTGTTTTAAAATTATTTCTGTAACAACAATCAGCTGAAAATTGTCTTTGAGTACCAAAAGAGGAACAACGAACCGTACATTGATTATTCATTTTTCAAACAATGCTAGAACTAGAAGCATTGGCAACTACATATGCACCCGCTACATTCAGCCTAAGAAGTAAAAAACTTAACAACTGTTCTAAAAAAATCATTGCCAAGAGAAAAGAGCGCCACCTGGTGACATAATACAGGAAATAAACTACAATTTGCAGACGTAACAATAGCTTTTCAGGCAGGGATGCAATCTACCATAAACTAACTGGTGTTCCTGCCTCACCAAGTGCTATTGTAAATCAGCAAGTAATATGGCAGAACAATTTTGAAAATTCTTTTTGTATACTACACTACAGCCACCGATAGTTTAGTAAGGCATTTAAAGAAAATACATAGTGAATTAATTTGAATTATACAAATGTTTTAAGGCTCTATCATATTTTTAAAATAAGGAATTTTTTCTGAATTTTATTAATAAAATTAAAATTTTTAGGGTCAGAGGAGGAAAATGCACTTTGAAAACCAAGGGACTGATGAAATTTACTGATAATATATATTAATTATTGCTAATAAATTTTATTATCTCAAATAAGTTGTAATTAAGACATTCTCTGCTTTTGGAAATGATTACTCATTTGATTCATACTATAGTTTGGGTAATTTTAAGTTATTAGGTAAGGGCTTATTTTTGTACTTTATAATAGATTTTGATATGACCATTCTGCTATAGTTAAATTTCATTCACTACCATAAACAGAAAGGATGCAACAATTCTTAATATGCAATAATGATTTTGTATAAGCATACATACTGATTTTCTAATGTTCTTTTCTACTTTTGTTCTTTCAAAACACACTGGATAAAAAATATGGAGTACTCTTTTTTACTCGTCAATGCCTTATATTACTCTTGCTTTAATTTTGTTAGCCTTGCCATCAGTGAAATGTGAATTACATCCGTATCAACATTAGTCTAATCCATAATTAATACCTCCATCAACGAAGCCAAATTCGATGGATTATCATCGCCAAAAGCGCCTGAAATAAGCCACGGACTACAGAAGAAAGTCACCTGGTCCAACGAATTACGCTGGAACATTTTCCTCCCCGACAGCTGAAAAATTGGCTTTTTTATACAGATAGCATGACACAGTTCCCATCCACACATGCACCTTTAAATATTTCGGGGTCTTTTCCTCTGACATCGCCTCATCAAACGATGACCCTGAGAAACCCAATGGCTGGATTCCACACGTGCGAGCCGGAACCTCGACTGTAATTCGAGGCATCAGAAACGAACCGCCCAACCCCAACAAAAAGGAAGGACAGCTCGTTTGAAAACACCAAGATGATTAGTTGCGTTTACCTCCTCCCTCACAATATCATATTCTGAAGAATTGAAAAAATCCATAGGAAGAATAACTTCTATTTAATGTAAACACTGTAATTAATAGCTGAGACCTAAATAAATCAATTATTTACTTTCTTAACTCTAACACAAGCCACCATTAATTTTCCCAGACGTCACAACGCTGTCTGGTCAATCCCATTTAACGAACGAATGAGAATATGTCGATTTCCCACAGAAACCCTGGTATCCGGGTGTACAGTTGTCGAATACAAGTTGACGGTATTATGATATGGGCTATGTTTTCATGAGACCCATCCTCCCCAAAGAGCAATCCCTGTCGTTTGTACATTTTGCGAACATCGTTACAGATCAAATGAATCCCTTCACGGCCAGTGTCCCCGGCAAAGATGGCATTTACTAACAGGATAATACACCATATCATAAAGGCTGAATTATCAGCGATTGGTTCAAGTCATGTATTAACCCCCGATAAGAATCCAATGATGCGTTTGTGGTTCTACGTGAAAAAACGAATTTTGCGCTGCCATGCTACTACTTCACTATGTACAAGAATATTAGGGCCAGCTGGTGAGTGCCTGATACCTTACACCTAGTGGCGTAACGGAGAATATTAGAGCCCCCTGCAAAATGAGGTTTGGGGCCCCAAGCCTATCTTATAAAGGATTGCGTACATGGTGTCAGCCAGACTTTGGGTCCCCTAGAGCTCCTACCCCCCCCCCCCCGCGAAGCGGGTGTATGTTACGCCACTGCTCACACTACTTAGGGCAGGGGTGGGCAACTATTTTGGTTCGAGGGCTACATTGCGAGAAACGATTTTAAAAACTGAGAGAAAACCGCTCACACACTTTTGAGTACTTCACATTCTCAAAATAACTCCGATGCACACGTACTCAAATTTGAGAATCGCATATTCTCAAATTGAGCAACAAGTACATTCTCATTTTTGAACCTCTTACGGGATAAAATTTTTGAGAATGAAAGAACAAAATGATTATATAATGCACTCATTTTTGAATTTATTAATGTATCAAATATGAGTTTAAAACAAT
The DNA here is from genome assembly GCA_019973975.1 of Trichonephila clavata. NCBI lineage: Eukaryota > Metazoa > Arthropoda > Arachnida > Araneae > Nephilidae > Trichonephila > Trichonephila clavata. The sequence goes on from BMAO01016703.1 coordinate 83,338, forward strand.
AAAATGAGCTTGTATAGCATACATTTTCATTACTGTTGTATCTAATATGAATTTTTAACAGAAAAATATGTATTAACCCAAATCTTAAGGGATTTAAAAATGTGATACCTAAGTTGTAAGTTTTCACTTTCTTCATCTAAAGTATTATTTTATTTTCATTTCATGAAATTTTTACACTTAACTTGAAAAATTAAAATTAATTTTACATTTATTGTGTGTAACAAAAATGTACTCGCGTATTATCGCGAAAGTGCCTAAGTTAAAGAGATAACTCGCTAAATTGGCAGTAACTATTTCGCATGTGTCGTACGCGCTGAATTAGCAACCATGTACTTCGTTTTATTTAATGTCGCCAATATGGTGGCGATAATACACAAATATCAACAAAAATATTAATTTTCGGGGGAAAAAATGCAACTATTATTTGATCACAAACTGCATGTCTTCAAACTTATACCGCAAATATAAATCTTTGAAAATTGCAAAAATAAATTCGATCTAATAGTTAAACAAATGTGTATGCAATTTGAACTAGTTCCAGAAGCAATTTGGTTCATTATAAGTTATATTTATGTTTCTAGAAGCATTCTATTGTTTCCTTAAAATTATATACAAACAGAAAATTAACTTTTATTTAAAAAATTCAGCCCTTTAATAATAAGTTAATAGAAACATCTAGGAAACATTATGATAAATAACAGATTTTTCAAAGTAAAAATTTCAAAACAATGTCAGAAAGAAATAGTTTTTTACATATTATGTAACCTGAAGAAAAAACCTTTTGACTAAAATAGCACTCATTAGGCCCAGGTGTGAAAGTACTCTTTTAATCAATTGTTTTGTTTAAATAGAAACACATCCATCCAGATGGAAATAAAGAAAATGCATTGCTATATTACAAATTAAGATCGTTTTTTGTGAAATCAACTGATTTTACACTCTCCTATCACCAAAGAAAACAAATATTATAGTTTTTAAGTTAATGTTTTTTTTAAATTAAAATACTTAAAAATTTCAGTCCTAAAATTCAGAATGTAAAAACAACTAAAACAGTAGATTTTTGCATTAAAAAACATTTAAAATAAAGTTTTTAACCAACTGGAAAGAGTTTTTAGAGAAGTTTTCAACACCCATTTAAAAGAAAAAATAACATCCCAAGGACCAACAGAATCATAATCTAGCCATTTTACTATACTTTATACAGCATTTTATTTTCAATTATTCACTGTTAACAAGAAAAATAAAACAAACCAAAATCATATTGTTGAAATATTTATTCTGGAAATTGTACACATACATATATACATAAAAAATAAACAAGAATATAAGTGAGATTTTTGAAATTTTTTTTATAAACACTATCTAATTCATATTATAGTCAACTCCATCCTTATTTGTGCAGAACAGATTATGTTTTAGTGTAATATACATTGAATTATCATTGTAAATATAAGAAAGTGTGTAAAAGTACATAAATAAACAACTTTTTAATTTTTTTATCAAATCATGTCTTTGAGTTACAAAATGTGAGTGAAAATGCCTTTCAAACAGTGTTGTTTCAAATAAATTACATGTTAGGATATGCGAGTCATCTAAATTATTTACTGCAGAATTTATAGATAGCTTCTGAAAAGAATTTTGAAAGTTTTCTCATTAGAGTAAAATTTTTACAAAGGTTGTTCATAATTATATAGTTTTCGAAATGACTATCTACAAAATTTAGCATAACACACGTAGTAATATGCTCTATGCCTGTATGAGTATTTAGAACATAACGACAAAGGCTACAATGTGAAACCAATGGTCTTTGGCAGAAAGTGCAAAATGTATGAATTTCAGATTAATTTTATCCATAAAATATTTTTAAAAAATTCAGAGCTATATGCAAAATTTAAAACAAATTATGAGTGGAAACATTAAAAATCAAGATTTGTGCTAACAAGCAGAAATGAAATTAGTGCAAATTAAAAATAAAGCATTCATAATTTAGAAACAAGATAAAAAATTTAAAAAATATAATTTTTATAAATATTACACATGAAGGCATGTCTTTCTGAATTTCACATTTATAAAAACAACAGTTCAAAAAATACCACAACAATGGAACAATATATACAGGAACTAATTTGTTATCAATACATTACACATTAAACATCTTTTAGAAGTGGTTTTGAAATCGCTACAAATAAAATTTTGGCATCCAATAGTATTCAATCAACGATGATGGTCTCCCACTAAGAACTCAACATGAAAATAATTTAAAAGAATGGCTTATTCCTGGCAAAAAAGGAATTACATTAAGAAGCAAAAACATAAGTACTTTTTTTTTATAGAAAACCAATTAGAAAAATATGAATGCCAGGATTTAAAGAAATAGAACAAAAGGTATTTAGAAATGCCAAGAAAAAAGCAGAAAAAAAATAAAGAAATTGAAACTGGAAAAATAATAACTGCGTATAAAAGAGTGGGGTGCTCAATATCAATTGTTATAATTTCTTACTAGTTCTATTCCAAAATGCAGAGTTAGTGTAAAAATGTAGTACAGAGGACCCCACGCTTTTACCACGATGACATTAATTTTCTCGTTAATCATTTTATTCTTATATTAAGATTTATTTCTTACTTTTTAGTTTGATAAAAAAGCATGTTTCTTTAAATTATAATTTAAATTAATTGTGCTTCAAATACGTCAGACTGAACAAATTACGTATTATCAATCTAATATATTAATCAATATTACCAAATCTAATAATAACACACCAAGTTGGCAACCCTGATTGGTACTTGCGTCTTATTGCAACCTATTAGCGATATTATATGAAATGAAGCACCTGGCAGCCAATTCAGTGTGTACCACACATAGGAAATCGGGGTGGCCAACTCAGCGATTGTCGCAAAAATACACAAGTACCCTCCGAGTTCCTGTGTGTTGAACGTGCTGAATTGGCAAACAGGTGCTTTGTTTCATATAATGTCACCAATTGGTTGTGATAATACGTAAGTATACCAAGATTTCTTATGTTTTTTCACTTGTGTACAACATACCTGCATACAAGAGTTTTTGTACCCAAGCTGTATTAATTTTTGGTACTTACATAATATTGCAACCATATTGGTGAAATTATATGTAATACAACACATGGTAGTCAATCTGGCGCAAAGGACACATGCAAAATCAGGGTCACCAACTTGGCACGTTATCTTGAACATTGGCATTGTTGTGGTAATATGTATCGTAAAATCTGGTGTATGGTGCACACTTTTAACACAAAAAATAAGATTGAATTTTATGTGTGCACGTTATATACCAGGTATAAAAATAAGAGCTTTAAAAAATGTGAGCACAGGAAAAAAAAATTAGATTTCTACATAGATCAAAATAATGTTTATTTAAAAGAAATGGCATTCCTTATGAACTTAAAGGGTTGCACTTCTAGATGTATACTATTTTTTACTAAAGCTTAGAATAAATGATTTTCAAACTTTAAGAGCATGACTCGCATACATCTCAGGTTTCTTCATGAAAAAGGGGGTGCACATTATACAGCAAATAAACATAAAAATTAAAAATTGCTACTTGAAAGTATAAGTGCACGTAATACGATGGTATGCATGATATGCCAGATTTTATGGTAAGAACATAATTTTTCTCTACCTTTCTTTAATGAGTAAAAGCATAAAATATATTTATATTGGGTTAAATATAAAGAATCTGATATATATACTTCATTTATTTTCATCCAAATAAACAAAACACTATAGTCACAATAAAGGAATCATAAAATAAATGTATTGAAATAGTTGACTCTTTTACATAATTTCTTTATGAGAACTTTTAAGACATTTTCCATAAGTTTACCAATAAGGTAAAAAAGTTCTTTAAAATTTACAAGAAATTAGTCTCTTAAAAATATTACTAATTGAAAACAAAAATTTATTTTGTAGGCTTGCCTTTTTCAAGACATGCAAGCTATTTTAAAGTTTAATATGAAAATAAAACTATTCCAATGTAGCAAAGGAATACTAAAACTATTATTTGCCTATAAGCAAGGGCTCAAAAAATCAAACAATATGACTTATTATGAATCAAGTAAATTTCATTGAGATATGTGACTACCCAAAATTCGCAGTTTTGGTGAAAATTTTCAAAAATTAGTTTTGTGTTTTTATTTTAAAGCCTATACATTTAAGATTCCAAAAACACTCTATTTTTGTTTCTATGATATCTAGAAGCAAAGTTATAGCATAATTAGTAAACTGGAATTGGAGTTAACAAAACCAGATGCTGATCCATACACAAAATATTTTTAAGATATTGAATTTAAATTTTCAGAACATGTTTTATTTAGTTCTTTCTATGTTATGAATCAAAATCTAATCTCTGTGTATATACAGTGAACCCAAAAAGTGTTCGTACACTTGCAATTTCCTATAAAATTTATTGTTTCCGACTAATAAAAATTAATATTTTGGAATTGTAATTTTTTTATATCTGTAACTTGTTCTTGGTAGAATGACATAATAATTTTTTTTTAAATTGTATAACTATTATTTTTAAAAATTCATAATCAAAAAACTCCTAAAAAATTACGCCACTAAAGTCTTAGTACACTTAACAAAAATCTCTCAACATAGCTTTATATATATATATATTTATATATATAAATATTGTATTTCTTTCTTAATTTAGAACTTAGTAGGATATCTTTTAGTGTCCACAACAACTTTTAGACATCTTGATATAGATTTAATGAGTTTTTGTAATTTCTGCATTAATTTTCCTCCATGCTTCTGTGATTATTGTTTTTACTTCACATTATGTGTTTATATGTCATGTTTTCTTTTTATTTTAAATCTAGTTCTCCCCAATTATGCTCTGCTGGGCTAAATAAATTGATTGAGGAGGTGTTTTCAAACTTTTGGGTACAGTTATAAAGACACCAGCTGTGTATATTGAGAGCAGTTTGCTTGGCGTCATTATCCTGTTAAAAAATGAAGTCGTCTGAAATATCCAAATTTTGAGAGGATAATTTAAAATTTCTCTTTGAAATATTTAAATAGAGCTCATGATTCTCAATACCATCAAAAAATACCAAATTACCTAATTCCTGAAGCCTATTTACACACACAACCCCCTTCCCCGCAAGAACACCTCTGTGTTGAAGCATGGAGGTGGAGGAGCTCTTGTTCCACATAAATTCACAGGATTAAATGCCTCATTTTTTCCTTTTAAACTATTATATGCACATCAGAGCCAAAAATGTTGAATTTTCTGTCATCCCAATCACTTTCCTGTCAATTTTGAATTTTCTGAAACTTAGTCACAAGAATCTAGTTGGATGAATGAACCGTGGAAGTGTTCTTGCATGGGGGCGTAAGTCAGCCACAGAATTAAGTAATTTTTGATGGTATTGAGAATCACGAGCTCTAATCAAATATTTTAAAGAGAAATTTTAAATTGTCTGTCCAAAATTTGATATTGAACACGACTTCATATTTTAACAGGATAATGACGCCAAGCGTACTGCTCTCAATGTACACCGCTGGTGTCTTTATAACTGCCCCAAGATTTTGTGAAAACACCTCCTCAATCAATTTATTTAGCCCAGCAGAGCATATTTGGGGAGAACTAGATTTAAAATAAAAAGAAAACATGACATGTAAACAAATAATGGGAAGTAAAAATAATAATCATAGAAGCATGGAGGTAAATCGATGCAGAA
>BMAO01016704.1:0-18196 GCA_019973975.1 Trichonephila clavata
ACAAGATAGCGTATATTTAAAAGACTCGAGGATGGACAAACACAGGTTACCTACAATAAACAGCAGGGGTTTCGAGAAATGTGGTGTCCACTCTATGGAAACACATGTTTAAGACAGGAATAATCATCCGCAATCGGACAAAGCGTCAAAATGGCAACAACACCGGCTCAAGATCGTTGTTTTTGAACATGCCAAGAATATGAGAGCAACAGAAATTTTCGCAAACTGTATAATGCAATAAACATCCATTTCACGATCACAGACTCCCAGAAAATTAATGCTGGTGGCTTGTGATACCAGATGCCCTTTAATCTGTATTCCTCGGACTCCTTACCACAAAAAGGTTCATACAGCATGGTGCCGAAACATGTCTTGGACAAATGATGAATGGAGAATCATCACTGATTATTGAAAAGATCACCATTGATCTCTTCAATAATGGGTCACGATTCAATCTAGACCGCAACTCGAGACGTGTCTTCATTTAGATAAAGTCAGGAGTTGATATCCTGCATCTAACATTGTCGAAAAGGACCACTATGATCAAGTGGTCTGATGGTCTGGGTAGGAGTCAGGACAAACCGACATTCTAGCCATGTCTTCGATAAAGGTACTCTGACAGAATAGGTACATTGTAACTTTTTCGACTTTTCCGAAGAACATATGGACCAAATTTCATATTTATGGACTGTTTCGCACGCCCTCTTAAGGCTCAGTTGGTGGACGAAAACCTCCTCCCTAGGATATTCAATGAAAGGAGTGGCCTGCTATGTTCCCTGACCTTAATCCCATCGAACAGGTATGGGAATCTTGGATGCTCAATTGGCGCTAGAAGATAAGTTCTAATGACCATCGAGGAGCTCAAGTGTTTTTGTGCAAGAGTGGGTGTTGTTGCCTACAGGGTCACCTTGGTAAACAGTTGAAATCCGGTGCAAGAGTTTTGTACTGTTTGAGGTGATCATACACGCTATTAGATATTTTTTTCTGTAACTGACAAGCTGGACAAGTTTCTTTTTTTAGAGCACGTTGCACCCACTTTTGATGGGCCATACATTGTTTGTATATCGGAAGATGTTTTGTTCAGGTTTCGTTTTATTTTCTCAGTTAATTTTATTTACTGCAAAAAGAAAAAGATAAACATTTGGTCCTTCAATTGTTTTCACCAATGTATACAAGTTTCACGCTTGAGAGAGAGAAAATTAACGTCGCACTGATTATCAACACGAGGTCTTTTGGCGACGGTCCACGTAATTTTGAACCATGGTCAAGTGACGCGGACGACACCTGAGCTAGCACCCCCCTCTCCTAACTACCACACCACCAACGAGAGGACGTTTGAGCTTTCGACAGATTTTACGAGCATCGCTTCCCTACACGGCGGACCTTTAGTGGTACTAGGATCGAACTCATGACATGCTAGCCATGATCATATGCCTAGAGCACTCGGCCACCGCGGCCACTTCACGCTTGAAGCTTAATGTGGTATTTGGGAAAAATGTAATCTTACCTTTAATGCGATCAAACAATTCTGTGAAAAAATATTTTATTCTGCTTAATAATCAGTGTAATGCAGTGAATAAGCAGTCATGAACCCTTTTTGTATTATACCATTATGTTCTTATATATTCTTATATGGTCTACAGTCAACGTGTTAAGAAAGCCTGTTTTCTTTCTTCTATTACGGAGATGAATCGGCAGAGAATTTAATTTTTACCGGACAGATAGGATTTTTGAAATCAGAACTGCTAGAAATGATGTCCAAATTTATAATAAATATTTACAAATTTTGTGATGTACTTCAATCAAATAGTGAAGTAACATAATCAAAATTTAAATACTTAAAATAATTCACCCATCTAAATACACAAATACTCATACTTTGAATTCGAGTGCTTAAGTTAATGATTGGTTCAGATTAAATGTACAGCAATTTGGAGCTGAAATTTAAATCAACAAACTTATAATGAAACCTAGATAGATACTTGGATCCAATTGCCCAGCACAAGAAAGCTTATGTAATCGATAAAAAAAAACACCAGAATTTTGATTTAGAAAGCATAAGTTTCATTTCCCTTGGGAACGTGTTGTAAAGTTTTTTGAATGTTTTGTCTACTTATTTAAACTTGATTAATTTGGAACGACAAACATATTACTTATTAATTTAATTGGTGTTTATATACTTTTGCACATGTTAAACGGTTTAATTAGTATAATTATAGTTTAAATTAAATAATTAATCATTGAAATTATTTTAACCCTTAATAATTCCGAGGTAATTATACCTTCCACAAATTTCCTTAATTGTAAATGTCCATGGTTACCTATTTCACACTTTTCCTTGGGGCTTCCATCTATTAATAACTTCAGAAAAATATAAAACTTATAAACCCTTACATGTTCCCTTTTACCAACACCCTCCTCAGGGTGGCATAGAATCTTTTACTGCCTCATTGATCTGACAATTTACCGTTTTCTTTATTTTGTGGACATTATGTAAATGAGGTAGGAGCTTCCAGGACCAATCAGGTCTTCAGCTAACACTCCAACTTAATTCAGTCGGAATCGAGAAGGACGAGCGATAAGTTTCCTTGTCTGTAATACGGGGTTAACAGTGGAAGGAATTTGAATAACATTCGTAATCTTATTCCAAATTTTAAGGTTTACATGCAGGCGTTGTCTTTTGGGCTCTACTAAGGAACATCAAAACAGAACACGATATGAATGAAGAACTTGAGATGTCCCGCTGTGTGTGTTTGCATGTTTTCCTTTTTTTGTGTGCTTATTCTCCTGTAGGAAAGCTTAGACCATGTCCAAAAGAAATCTTTGCATAAGTAGTTCGAGGTAATCTTCTGCTCAGCCAACAAATGACACCAGGAGACACCAAAACAAGCAAGAACTGATTGAAGGGAGGGAACAAGGAACATCATATCATCATTCTGGAACTTCATTGGTCTCAAATGTCTATTTCTAAACCTTGTCAAGACTGAGTGGAGAGCAATGGGGCCACTTAGTTATAAAGATAGTCCTGGGTGACTAGAAGCTGATAGAGGGCTGCTTGTAAACCATATTATAATAGCTGATATAGCTGAATAGCTATAACCAGCTGATAGAGGGCTTATAAACCATGTTTCCACACATAATCTAGCTGGGTGTCTCTCTTCAATCGCTGGATATTGTCCATTTAAAATGAAGCTAGAAGTTCTGTTTAAATTACCTAAGCTCGTCAGTTTTTAAAAATACCTGAATGAGTTAATCTTTAACCTTATAGCCAGAGGTATGAAGTCAGCCTTTTGTAAATCAGTTGATGATACTTTGGTTTCATTATTTATATGATGAAAAGAATGATGGGCACAATGCAAAAAATGTTCTACAGTTAAGAAGAAAAAGAGACTAAATAAATCATATTTGATCAATCTTATGTAAATTTTCTTAAAATTTTTTACGAGTTTTATAAGACGTATAGGGTTTTTGGAATTAGGAAGCTTACGAAAGCATAAGAAACGAATTCATATTATAAATATTTAAGAATTTTGTGTTGCTTTTAAATCAAATAGTCCTGTAACATATTTAAAATTTAAATATATAATATAATTGTAATAACTAAATAAATGTAGGAGTATTTTCAGAAGGGCTTAGTTTTTTAATATTAGTTCGTGTAATTATCATATATTATGAAACTTTATGTCGTAAAAACTTACGTTGACATTTTTTGTGAAACCTGTTGGACCACACATAATTGGCGCAAAATATTTCGGTTTACAAATTCGCAAGAAACGTTTCTATTATGAGACATCCACTTTATGTAAATCCAAGCGACATATATATCAGGACTTACTGTAATATTATCCATATCATATACACTTTTAAAGCCATTTAAAGCTACACCCAAATCTTCATGATAGGAGATTAAGTTTCCACAAGGAAACAGGCACTCCGTTAACCATTCTACATATATATATACACTTTCTTCAGATTTTTCACAGTTACTTTCACTCAATCTTATACTTTCAATAAAATCTAAATTTGGGCAAGATAGCTCACCACCATCGGATTCCTTCTTTGAAAGCACACAGAAACAAATTAGCAATTTCCTCAAGGCTTAAACCTTTTTATCGGGTCATAGTTTCAGGGCGTCAACTCTGTACAAGGTTCGAAAATAGAAGGAAATTTTTTTATGATCAGTGAAGCAATTTCTACGTAATTTTTTAAGGAAAACTTCAAATTTGTGAAATGATTTTAAAATGCTACTCCTCCTACAAATATTTACGTACACGCATTAAATTTGATTTACATGTACCTCAAAGTATGCATAACAAAAGTTGGTATGAGTGTCGCGATAACATGATTGGTATTCGTACAATAGATCATTTTATGAATGCGTATTAAAATTATTTAAAAAATGTACAAATTCTGAGTTCAATTATTTTTTAAAAAATAAGTAATGCTTTGATTGAAAAACGCATACCAACGTTTGTTACATGTACTATTAGCAATAGGTAAAAAAAATTCAAAGCATAAAAATCAATTGAAAAAAAGCCTTATTATTTTAAATGAAGTCAAACTAAATATTTTATCTTCCCGAAATAAGTAAGATTAAAGTTTTGATTTGCTGCAGGGAAAAACGAACGCAAAAGCTATCATAATTTTGTGTTTTTTATGTTTAGAGCTTTCAAAATTTGTCAGGTTATAGAAAAGTATATAAAGAATAATTTAAGCTAAAAAAATGAAATTTGATTTTTTGACTTATTTTTGTCAATTTAATCGTACTTTGTCCCCTTAACATTATAGCGCAGGCGCAATAACGGATGACCATAGCGGCGCCCTAAAGCGTTATAGGAGGAGAGTACAGATTGACGATTAAAAGTATGGTAATTAGTTTTTCATGGTTTTTCTTTTTCTTTTCTTAGCGTATGCTGTTTACCTATGCCTCATGTATTTTTACTAAGTTTCTGAATTCTACCGAGGAAGAATAGTAGACTATGGAGATTACAAGTTATTCTTCAGATTTCGGTCAACATGTTGGCTCGAACCATTTGACGCCTTTTACAGCAGAGTTGAACGTCCACAAGGATTCCATTGCTTCATTTATGGCACCGCGGGCTTTAGCGCCGCTAATGGAACGATGCATGGCGGACATAGACAATGGAATGTAAAACGAAATTGTGTTTACTGATGAAACGCACTTCTGCCTGCAACATCTCGATGGTCGAATTCAAGTGTGGAGACATCGTTTTGAGAGGCTGCAGAACGCGGTTGCGTTATGCATCGCCACACTGGTTTGGGCATGGCATTCCATGATCCTGCCGCAGCTTTTTAGTATGTATTGCCAGTACACTGAAGAGTCAGCACTACATCCCTTCAGTAATGGAGCCCATGGTTTCATTATGCATTCTGCGCTTGTCGTCAGCCATATTCCAACAGATTAATGCGCAACCATACATATCTCCAAATTTTCAAGATTTCTACTCCACCAATGGGATTGAATTGCTTCCTTTGCCTGCTTCTTCTCCAGATCATTCGCCAATTACTAACGTGTGGTTCATGAAAGCACAACGATTGACCAGGTATATACCTCTAGCTGCTATACCATATTAGCTTTGGTAAATTAGGGAAGTTGCATGGACTGCAGTGCCGCCATTGTACATACAAAGCATCTTTGATTCTTTGGCGAGGCGTGAAGCAGCAATTGCAACAAATAATGTTGCACCATTCTGACGTCACAAGATAACATTAATCATTTGTAGTTTTAATCAGTGGAACTTTGTACAAAATATTGTCTATAAAATAAAAATAGCTGTGATCTCTCTGGTCTTTTTTGATGTTGCATTTTGTGTGGCCAGCAGTGTATATATGTCCACACACAAAATCCTCAAACATTTGAAAAAGAGGTGCGAAAGTGAAATGAGAGAAACTCGCCTAAGATTTATGAAACCTTCTTCACAGCCTGCAGAGTGTAATTTTAAAAAGAAAACTGTTAGGGGGCTTTGTAATTTACATTTATAAAATTAAAAGTAGTGTGAAACATTTAAATCGAGAAAAAAATAAAGTTCATCATTTTTCGTCTTTTGTTAAGGTAACAGAACACCTTCGAAGAAAATTTTTTCAATTAACCTGAATTTTGCCTGTTAATGCATATTTTATGACCTTATGGGTCTTTAAAATCAGAAAAACACCCAAGTAAAGTCTTATTAGTGCACATTTTTTCTGTGAAAGGGGTATTTTATGAAAAAATAAGCAAAAATAAGACTTTACGCAAAACATGATAACTGAAAATAAAATAAATATATTGACATTTTGTAAATTGAATAATATAGCATACAACCTTATCTAGGGAATAGACACGTATTTTGGTAATATAACCATTACGTGAAAAGCTATTGTGTTTCGAGCTTCTTAACGTTGAAATTTTCTTTAAAAGCTATTGTAATTTTCACTTTATTGCTGTATAAAAAAATTTCTACTCAACATAAAATCTTAAGAGAGGTCTATTCCCTGTATTAGTATTTAAAAAACATATATATAAAATTTTTATTTCATTCAAGCATAACTTTTTGAGATATTGTGTTTTGCGGTAAGAAAAAATGTAAAAAAACTCATTTTGAGAAAACGACAAAAATAACATTAAACTAATCTGATTACAAGAAAAACACTTACTTTCTTATTAAAATGCACCAGATTTATAATTCTCTCCATCTTTAACTTCTAAAACAATATTTTTTTTCTTTTTAAGGGCTCTTAAAATTTTCCTATGTTTCTTTGTTTTGGGGTCTGCGTTATGAATCGATTCACGGATTCTGGATTTATCTAAATGTTTATATCCCCGTAAGGTAAACACCCCAGGATTTTCAATATTCATCTTATTAAAAACTTTGAGACACCCATTTAATCCCTCATTGAAAAGTATAACAGCATCATACGACCCAAATTTAATTGTTTTGAGCGAAACAAATACTTCTTTCGGAACTTTTTACAAGACTATTCCGTTAAAACACTCATTTGCATTTTGCGTGCGTCCATGTAAGCACTTACTTAATATCTGTTTGTCGCATAGTTCTAAATATACTGGTTTAATTTTATTTAAAACATCATTTGATAAACCAGCATATTTTGTGGTACATTTTGTTCCATTTGCCACCCCCCCCCCGCTGAAAATAACACCAGCTGTCTTTCCCTATTGGGCACTGACCATGCATCGGTTTCTTATCACTTGATGCACAGTGATATAACGCAGCAATTACATTTTGCTGCATGGCATTTAAGTTACCGACATTACTGCGTACAGCAATTCCGTAGTAATTTTGAAGTCGGTCGATAAAATTATCAGTTAATTTGCCTTTACGAGACAGTCCTTTAGTTTTTGTTTTTAGCTTTCTTAGACGCGAGCCCACTCTCTTTTGTACATGGCCAATGCACTCAAACTTTGTCACACTGTTCATTCCATAAGTGTCTTTCACACTCATGAAAGCTTTTGAGTCACCATCTCCATAATATTGCGTGTATTGAAGTCTGCGGTTTTTTTCTGAACGAAGAAATATTCGTGAAGCCCCCACAATTTCCATTTTTGACGAAGATCCCGTGAAGTTACACTGACATATGTGGTCGGCTTTTGACGACTCATATTCAGAGTTTTTGGCATAGTCTGAAGTCTCTTACATGTAGGACAGTAGGACGACATAACTTCTACGTCTAACACCTTACCAGTATCAACTGATATTGCAGCAACACAACCATTCATAGACGTATAGCCTCTACGCTGCCATGTGCCATCCACAGATATGCCACATTTTACAAAATCAGATGAAAAATTTTCGTTTATATCCAAAATTTCAGTAGCAGCTTTTTACATGGATTCCTCAGCTACTTCCTGAACCACTTTTAAAAGCTTTGCTTCCTGATTTTTGAAAGCAGTTTTTGTCTCAGTCGAGGCAAATTTAATGTTGAGCGTAATTTAAATGCACCAGCAAAAACCCTTGCCTATCTGCCGCATACCATATACTAGCCTGGTATTTATGACTGGTGCATTTACAACTTTTTTTGATGAAGCAAATGCAAAGAAAAAGTCACAGCATTTACATTTTAGTGTAAAATGAGAGCATAATCCATACATGGAATCCTCAAAAAGCTCTACTTTTTCAGCAAAACATTTTAGGTAGCAAAGTTGAGAAAATGCATCCACAATAAGCTCAAGATCAATGAATCTGTTACCAAACAGAGCACCAGGCATTTCTTCTGCAGTTGACATACTCTCATTTCCCAATTTTGAAGAACTAGCAGTGCATTCAGGAACAGGTGTTGAATTGCTGTTATTTTCGGAAATTTTTGTGTATTTATTTCCAAAAAATTGTCTCTTACGCTTTCTACCAATACTTTTAAACATTTTCAAGCAAAAATAAAACAGAATAGAATTATTTTTTAACTTTCTACGCTGTCGATTCTTTCAGTATGAAAATCAAACATATATGTAAACAAAGTCACTAAACAACAAATTTGATGCCAGATTTCCTACATAAAAAAGGAAAAATGTATTTCCAAATACATTTATATTTATTCTCAAATATTCTATTTTAATTTCTGACAAAATATTTGTATATTAATTTTCATATTTCATGTCATATACCATGAAAGAGAAACGTAAACAAACAATTTGGGCCACTTCCGGTTAGCAGAAAGACATTTCCGGTAAGAGAAATCATGATCAAGTAAATATTAAAAAAGCTGTAACTTGGCTTCTAATTAAGCTAGAAACAAAAACTTTACAGATTTAGAAAGATAAAAGATTGAATTTTAATATTTGATCAAAAACGAAAAATCGATATTTTGACCGAAAATTGAGTTTCAAAGGTGTTCTGTCACCTTAAGTAGTATCCTTAGTTATATGCAATAAAAAAAATAGTGCCTTCTTGTAAAATTCTTAGCCAAAAAAGCCAGTGACATAAAAACGCTAATGTGTGTCTTTTTTACAACATAATTTCATGTTTATAAAGGCACACACTGCTTTTTTACCCCCAAAGCGCGGTCTTTTTTCGATACCATGCTTTACAAATTTTCATCGGCTCTGGTTAAAATATTGCACTTTAAGTATGATATTTAATCTGTAAACAGATTAAACCTTTCGAGAAATAGTGTATATATAACTTTCCTTAATATTGTAATTTCAACAAAAATAATTATATGTGATAAATGTTTAAAAAATTGGTGGTGCTCATTAAAAATTATAACCATTTTATACAGTCAAAATTTATTTCAATCGAGAATACCAACATGTAAATAAAAAATTTTTAAGTTTATTTTCAAATCAAAGTCTAATTTCTTTCGAAATGTGTGCTATATATTTAAAAGATAGATGCTTATTAATAATTATTGTGCGATCCATGTTTATTAAGAGTTTAAGAAACATTAACAGTACATGGAGGTTCCATAAACAGACAAAATCCAGAAGGACCTGGAACTAAACTACCACAAATAATTAAAAAATGGTATTTAAGCTTACAATGACATGAAAAAAAGTTTCCAAAATTTCAGATATGGGAAATTAGGGCGCTGTTGTAGCTTACCAAATCGAGAATCAGCATAAAATATGATTGTGAAAGAAAAATTCATGTAGAACAACCGCGTCCGTTATTTAAGCTTTAAAAATAAGAAGAAAACAAAAACTGTGTCAGCTCTAGTGAATGTGTAGCTCACAAAACCAGAACACGCTTTAAATGTAATTCTGCATTATCTGAATCATCATCCACAACTTTGTTTATGTGCTTCAAACCTTTCATAAACTATATAAGGGAGGCTTCTTGTGCATGGCGCTTTGAATGGGTTGATTAAGATGTTCGAAGCAAAAGAGTCTACGTCAACTCGCGTAGGCAGAAGACGTAAACTTGTTTTGAGAAAATGTGATAAAAGTTTTTTCAACTATAATAGCCAGCGGGGTTACAAGGAATTATTGTTATGCTCATAAAAGACAGTAGAGGTAAATCCTTGCCACGCCATATTTCGGCGGATGTAGACACTTTTCTGCGACGAATGCACGAAATAGTCTTTGAGAACGTCGGTCATCTTAAATTTGATATAATTTCTGACCAGACAAATGAAAACATTTTACATGATGAACATTTTATTGTCTTTTTTGTTTTTTTCTATAAAACTGTATGTATTGTACAATGCCATTTTATACCTGGTTTTTTTTTCTGGAACACATTTTTTTCACAAAATCCTACTTGAAATTTCGTTATTGAACTCCATATCAAAATTAGTGAAATTTAGTCTAATAGATCGAGCTATAGGTACCTATGAATAATGTTTTCAGCCTTAAGAAAATCACTTTGTAAACATTTACACTTGTGAAACATTTAAAGTAAGAAAAATGTATTTTTTATAAGGAAATATTTAATACTATACGTAAATAAATGATCAGATAACAATCTCTAAGGGGACACTTCTGATACGTAGCCGTATGTGACTCAGAGGGTAGTGGGGCTGCGACTGTGTTTGTGTGGAAATACCACACTTGCATGTAATAGAAATTTAAACTTTGTAGCTTAGTCCAATCACCTTGTTTCTTGAATTTCCTTGTTTACCCTTTGTTAATATGGCCAACCGTCATAGCTCAGACGATGTCACAAGATCGCGTTTAATTGGAAGACTCGACGTTTTGGGCTATCATAGGATACCTATAGTATTAAAATGATATTGTGTTTACTGATGAATCCCACTTCTCCCTGCAACATCTTGGTAGTCGAATTCGAGTGTGGAGACATCGTGTTAGAGGCTGCTAAATGGTTGAGTTATGCATCACCACACTGGTTTGGCGTGGTATTCCATAACACCCCACAGCTTTTTAGTAGACATTACCTATATACTAAACAGTCATCGCAACATCTCTGAAATGTTGGAGCCCATGGTCTGCCCATACATTCAGTGCTTGTCATCAACCATATTCCAACAGGTTAATGCGCAAATACACATAGCACGAAAAGTTCAAGAGTTTTACTTTACCAAAGGGATTGAATTTCTTCCTTGATCTTCTTGTTCACTACATCTATCGCCAATCGCAAATGTGTTGCCCATGCAAACACAACGCTTGTCCGTGGTTATACCACCTGCTGCTACACCAGCGTGTCTTAAACTGTGGGGCACGCTTCCTAGGGGGGGGGGCTTGATAACCCTACAAGGGGGGCGCGAGCATATCGAAAATAAACGTTTGAAAAAATTAATTTACTGGAATGAATTAAAACAAAATATTTTCTAACACATTAAAAAATACTCATTTAGAATGATAAAATTTATATATATATCATTTGGCAATATTACGTCATCTCCACTTCAAGCTATGTATCGCATATAACCAAAGAAAAAAAAACATTTTGTGTTGTAATCCCATGATCCCCCCGATGCGCATAGTGCAGGAATAAACTTAATACTCTCAATGCTACCTTCAATTAAAAATTTTTCTTTTCACATTCATTTCAATTTATAACATCCATAAATATCAATATTAAATAAATAATTAAATTTAAAAAAAAAATTCCTAATACTATTCTGCAGTACTGGGCTAAGGTAAAGCCAATTAAAACTACACCCAAATCTTCATGATAGGAGGTTAAGTTTCAACAAGGAAACAGGCACTCCGTTAACCATTCTACATATAATCCTATGATGAGAATTTTTCATTGCGATTTCTTTTTAAACCTAAAATGCTACTCTTTCAGAGAAAAAACAAAACCCAGGCTCAGAGAAAATGTGTAGGAAGATAAAAAAAAAACCATCACTCTCATTTAGTTAAGTGGTAAATAATGTGTTTATGTTGCGCTGTATTCTATGTGAGTTTTATGATATTTCAAAAAGCACTGAGGATTGAGAGATTAATTAGGAGGTTTTTTACTACCATTTCTGAAACATATAAATTATAATAAAAAATGTTATACACAATTCTTTATTAAAACTAACATCCATATTTTTACATTGAATACACTTTCAACATGGATGAGTGAGTGCATATTAACGTCGCATTGTTTAGCTACACGAGGGCTTTTGACGAAGTTCCGTATAATTTTGAACCATGGTCAACTGACTCGGATGATACCTACGCTTGAACCCCCACTCCTAACCAACTCCTAACTCCTACCACTCCACACCAACGGGACGACATTTGGCTCTCGACAGATTTAACGTGCACGGCGGATCTTTAATGGTACTGGGATTGAACTCATGACACCTTTCAACCCGGAAGTGGTCGCGAGAGGCCCAAAGTAAACCAAGGCTTACGAAATTATTAATTCCGGGAAAACTGTTGATTTGTTACCAATGAACTTGACAATATCCTCCTATATGACAGTTTTCAGAGGAACTAAAGTGTATTTGTCACATATCTCCCTCTTTTTTGGGAGTGGCAAATGTTTATTTTACAAAATCTTAGAAAAAACGATGAACATAGTATGAAAATGGAAATGCCTGAAAAGGACATTCTTGTAATCTTAGCGAAAAGTGTCTTCGATTTGGATCCTTATTAAGGTCTCGCAGATTTAAAAACATTTTAGTTGAGTTTTATTGGATTTTTTCTCAAATTATGAAACAAAAATTGGAAAGTCTTTGAAAGTAGGTAAGTAACCTTTCTCTTAGTTAAATTATTCACTAGAATTGTGTGATTTTTATCGTGTACAGTTAAAATAATTTTAAAAAAAAAGGATTGGGCTGATTTAGTCACGCCGCGTGACCATTAACGTTAGTATCGAGTGCGCGCCTGCTCCCGGGTTAAGCCATTTTGAAGTCTTCTCGCTTTAAATATTAAAAATTGCACAATTATTCTTCATCAGAACTTTACATTCTGTTTCGTTACTTAACATTAATTCTAATTATATGACGCTTAAAATTACGGTTGATTTTGTGAAAGAGTTGCAGTCTATGGACAGAAAATCCGTGGCAAAATTGCCTCCAACATGGTCTCTACGATCTCAATTGCTGCTGGCAAAATAAGCTCTCTTCGCCAATAGTGTGAGGCTTTTACATTTGGTATTTTTATGATACTTTGTAAGAAGTATACAAAAAGCTTTGTCATTCACTGGCAACGTTTTTTTAAAATGCTTTTTGTTTTTCAATGTAATTTTAATTTTAATTCAAAGAACTCTGGAGTCTTTTAAGTTTAATAGGTTTCATACTGTCTGCTACCAATGTATTTTTGAACAAATACCACACAAAAGGGCTTTTCTTTTCCATTTACTTTAGTTGTGGTGAATCGAAAATTTAAATGTCCTTGAGAATATTTACTTTGTCCTTGAGAACTTTGCGCGTCTGTGCGTTTGTTGATGCTTTATTATCGTCGAATGTTTGCTTTTGACTTAACAATTTATCCATTTCTTTTGTTAATAAACTGTCGTTCATACTTAATACCGTGAATTACAACTAAAGCAAAAATTATAAAATGTACATTCTAGGTAGGTTATGTAGCTATAGAAGTATCGACTCGACCAAGAGTATCTGGAATTCTACGAGGTACAGCATTTGTATATGTTTTGCGCAGACGTCCTATAAGTTGCCTAGACTCACACAGATGTTCTAGATGTGATGGATATGATAGAGAGCAACATAGACCGTAGACTATTTTTCTAATGACATCTCTACTTTAAGAAAAGGGTAATGGAGGAAATATATATTTTATCAAATATAATTTTGCAATCTGCTCCAATTCAAAAATTAGCGAAAGTAAAAAATAATCTGTTCTTTATCGTATTACATAAAAGTAATTTGCTTAACATATATATTATTTAAAAGTAACTTATACAAAATTTAATACTTATCTTGTTCAATTGTACGGTTAATAACTAAATTCGTATTCTAGCCTTAGCGCCAAGTTCATTATTATTGCATTCGATACATTATTATAGTATAAGGGGGTGCGATAAAAATTATGATTGAAAATTGGGTCACCAATAGTGAAAGTTTGAGAAACACTGTGCTACACCAAATTAACTTTGTCAATATATGGAATTCACATGGATTTCTGTGCCCCAATTGTACATACAAAGCCTCTTTCATTCTTTACCGAGGCGTGGGGCAGCGGTTGTAACCAAACAATCATTCTGACGTCACAAGATAATTTTAATCATTTGTAATTTTAATTGTTTTATTTGTGCACAAGATATTATCTGTAAAATAAATATAGTTGTGATCTCTCTAGTCCTTGTTCATGTTGAATTTTGCCTGGCGATCAGCGTATATATGCCCACACAAAATTCTCAAACATTTGAAAAAATGGTACATAGTGAAGTTTTTCAGAACGATTAGAGAAACTCGTTAGAGATGTAGGAAACCTTCTTTCTTCACAGTGTACTTATAAAAAGAAAACATTTAGCGGGTTTTGTAATTCACAGTTTTTAGACAATATTAGTCTGAAAACTTTTAAATGAGTATTAAAATAAAATTTTTCTCTTTTCGTATTTTGTTAAGTATTATGCTTGGTTAATGCAATAAATAGTACCGTTTTTGAAAATTTTAAGCCAAAAAATGATCGCCAAAGGACTTAAACGCACAAATATGTCTGTTTTACGACATACGCTCATGTTCAAAAATGTACATATTGTTTTTTTCCCCCTTACCGGGTTTTATTTTTGATACAACGCTTAACAAAGCTACAGCGACACGGGTTAACATAATGCGAATCTTTCCTTCAAGTACGAAACTTAATCTGCAAACAGATTAAATCTTTCGAGAGTTTGTTAATCATAGAAAAAAGCTACAAAGGACGATTCTAAAAAACAAATTATATGTGATAAATGTTTAAAAAATTTGCGGTGCTCATTAAAAATATTTGCCATTTTATACAGTCAAAATTTTAAATCAAACGAGATTACTAACATGGAAATTTTTTAATTTTTCTTTGAAATCGAAGTCAAATTTCTTTCAAAATGTGTGTTATATATTTAAAAGATAGATACTTAATAATAATTATAGTGGGATCCATGTTATTAAGATTTTAAGAAACAAGAACTGTACATTACGATTTTATAAACAGAAACTATTCAGAACGAAATGGAACTCGATACAACTACCACAAGTGAATGAAACATAGTATTGAGGCTTATAATGACGTGGAAAATAAGGCATTAACAAAAATTTCAAAAATTGCAGATATGGGAAATTAGGGCCATGTTGTAGCTTACCAAATCGAGAATCAGCATAAAACATGTTGATGAAAGCAAAATTGATATAGAACATTAGCGTCTTTTATTTAAAATTAAAAATAAGTACAGAACTCTAATTAATACTTTCAGCTGAATTGAGTCAGCTCAAGTAAATATGTTGCTAAAAAAAACCAGAATACGCATTATATGTAAAACTGGATTATCTTAATCATCAACCACAACTCTTTTTGAGTGCTTCAAACCTTTCAGAAACTATGTAAGGGAGCTTTCTGGCTTGAAGCTTTGAAAGGATTGATTAAGAATTTGGAAGCCACAGACTCAACGTCAACTCGCGTAGACAGAGGACGTAAACTTGTTTCAAAAAACATGTAATAAAAGTTTTTGCAATGGTAAGAATCAGCGGAGTCATAAGGAATCATTATTAGTACTCATAAAAGACAGTAGAGATAATTTCTTGCCACACATACTGTGGCGAGTGTAGAAACGTTAGTGCAATGAATGTACGAAATAGTGTTTGAGAACGTGGATCATGCTGAATTTGTTGGAATTTCTTGCCAGACTGATGACAACATTTTACATCAAGAAAATTTTATTGTCTTTTTGTATTATTTTTTATCTGTAAAACCGTATGTATTGTACTGTACCATTTGGACCCCGTTCGTAAAATTCTAGAACAAATTTTTCCCACGAAATTCTACTTTCAATTTCATTATTAATGTAATACAGTCAAAATTTAACAATAAAATATATAAAATAATTGTAATACAAATTAACGTAAGCCAGTAGTTTTAGTTTTTAAATTTTTTATAGTATTTTATGTAATTATCATATATTATGTTCCTTTATATCGTAAAAAAACTTACGTTGACATGTTTTGGGAAACTTGTTGGACCACAGATATTTGCCGCAAAATATTTCGGTTTACAAATTTGCAAGAATCATTACTATTACAGGACATCCACTTTGTGTCCATCCAAGCGACATATATATTAGATTTTACTGTAATATTATCAATATCATGTACACTTTCTTCAGATTTTTTACAGTTAATTTCACTCAATCTTATGACTTCATCGGAATCTAATTTAGAGCTAGATAGCTCACAACTATCTGATTCTTTCTCAGAAAGCTCTCACAACAAATTAGCAATTTCTTCAGGGCTTAGACCTTTTCAGAGAGTCATCATTTTAGGGCGTCAACTCTGTACAAGGTTCGTAAATCGAAGGAATTTTTTTATGAGCAGTGAAGCAAATGCTACGTAACGAAACTCTTATACATATTGATTTTAGTATAAAGGACTAATTTGCACTTTGAACTTAATAACACTGCCTTCAAGGTCAAGTAGACCGTGCAATATTACTTCGGGAAGTTTGTTTTACTAATGGTATCTAGTCAGTGAACTATCTTTTTCTGAACGAAATTTCTTATAATGATAATATATTCTGGTGTCAAAAGAGACGTTTTAGAGTTAAAAATCTCTACCATTAACTTAGAACCATAGAAATGTTTCGTGTAATCACTATTAAAAATGATTAAAATTCATTAAAGAATCATCAAATTCTCTGTAAATATGCGGAAAAGAGAATGAACTAATCAGTCTACGATTCTGAACGACACAATAGACGTTCTAGGATCAAATGCCTTTAATAAAAATTGCAATTTTTTTTTCAAAGTTATGTTATTGAATATTTATTTCTTACACACAGTTGCGATATTCAAATCTTCTTTTTCGAAGAAGTGGCAATGGAATATGCAATCATTAACATTATAGCGCAGACACACATAACGGAGGACCATAGTGCCACCCGAATGCATTACATAAGGGGAGACTTGAGTGAGGATTAAAAGTTTGACAATTGTTTTTTTCTTAATTTTTTTTATTCGTAAGCTGTTTTCCTATGCCTCGTATCTTTTGATTAAGTTTCTGAATTCGACCGAGGAAGAATAAGATACTATGGAGATTACTAATTATTCTTCAGAAAATTAGTCGACACGTTGGTCGAACCCTTGAACGCGTTTTTCAGCGGAGTTGTACGCCACAAGGCATCCATTGCTTCATTTACCTTTGAATGGAAATCACAGGCGTTTGCGCTGCCAATGGTGTGATGAATGGCGAGAATAGACAGTGGAATGAAAACGACATTGTGTTTACTGATGAATCCGCTTATGCTAGCAACATCACGATGGTCGAATTTGATTGTGGAGACATCGTTTTGGGCTGCTGAACGGTTGCGTTATGCATCGCACACTGGTTTGGGTTGGTATTCCATTTAACTGCCGCAGCTTTTTTAGCACGCATTGACAGTACACTGAACAGCCAGCGCTACATCTTTGACGTGTTGTGCCCATGGTTTTTCCATACATTCAACGCTTGTCATTAGCCACATTCCAACTTTTAAATGCGCAACCACCATGGCACGGAAGGATCAATGTTATTGAATTGCTTCCTTGACCTGCTTGTTCTCCAGGTCTATTGCCAATCAAAAACGTGTGGTCCATGGAAGCACAACAATTGGCCAAGGCTATACCACCTGCTGCTACGCCAAATTAACTTTGTGAAAACATGGAAAGTCCATGGACTGCTGTGACCCAGTTGTACATACAAAGCCTGTTTCATTTTTTACCGAATTGTGTGGCACGGAAGTAGCCAACATTGTTGGTTACAGAAACTGCTGATTTCGTCATCATTCTGTTATCACGGATAATTCTAATCATTTGTAATTTTAAACGTTTGATCTATGTACAAGATATTATCAGTAACAAATATAGTTGTGATATTTCTGGACCTTCCTAATGTAGCATTTTGTGTGGTGAGCAGTGTATATATGCCCACACACAAAATACTCAAACATTTGAAAAGAGGTGCGAAAGTGAAATTTTTCAGAACTAAGAGAGAAACTTGTTATAGGATGTATGAGACCTTCATAGCCTACAGAGTGTGCTTATAAAAGAAAACATTTAGCGGGTTAAGTAATTTCACATTAATAAAATAAGAGTAGTGGGGAACATGTAAAATGAGAATTAAAATAAATTTAATCTGTTTTCGTATTTTTTTGAGTAGTATG